>OZ020486.1:46023444-46115136 GCA_963971405.1 Psococerastis gibbosa | reverse complement strand
GACACCATTTGATTAGGATAGGTTACATTAGGTTACATTGGGTTAGGATAGGTTAAGTTAGCCGCTAACTTAACCTATCCTAACCCAATGTAACCTAATGTAACCTATCCTAATTCAATGTAACCTAACTTAACGTCATATTTATTTGATATAAAAATATTTTTGTTAAAAAAATGATGAATGTAATCTAGGTAAACAGCTAACCTAACCCAATGTAACCTAATCTGGCCTATCCTAATCCAATGTAACCTAATCTAACCTATCCTAATTCAATGTAACCTAACTTAACATCATATTTATTTGATATAAAAATATTTTTGTTAAAAAAATGATGAATTTAATCTAGGTAAACAGCTAACCTAACCCAATGTAACCTAATCTGGCCTATCCTAATCCAATGTAACCTAATCTAACCTATCCTAATTCAATGTAACCTAACTTAACATTATATTTATTTGATATAAAAAATATTTTTTTTAAAAAAAGAAATGATGAATTTAATCTAGGTAAACAGCTAACCTAACCCAATGTAACCTAATCTGGCCTATCCTAATCCAATGTAACCTACCCTAACTTGATATAAAAATTTAACCTAGACTAATATTAAAACTTAACCTGTCCTAGCCCAATGTAACTAAATCTAACATAGAAAACACAACTGCCTGGTATATTGCACCCAATGTAACCTAATCTAACCTATCCTAATTCAATGTAACCTAACTTAACATCATATTTATTTGATATAAAAATATTTTTGTTAAAAAAATGATGAATTTAATCTAGGTAAACAGCTAACCTAACCCAATGTAACGTAATCTGGCCTATCCTAATCCAATGTAACCTAATCTAACCTATCCTAATTCAATGTAACCTAACTTAACATCATATTTATTTGATATAAAAATATTTTTGTTAAAAAAAAAATGATGAATTTAATCTAGGTAAACAGCTAACCTAACCCAATGTAACCTAATCTGGCCTATCCTAATCCAATGTAACCTATCCTAACTTGATATAAAAATTTAACCTAGCCTAATATTATAACTTAACCTGTCCTAGCCCAATGTAACTAAATCTAACATAGAAAACACGACTGCCTGGTATATTGCACACCTATTGTGAGAAACTGAGACTTAGTTGGGATTATTGAAAATTCATTTTTATAAACACGGCTGGTGGGTATATTGAACACCTATTGTGGGATTAATACATTTCTTTTAAGATGCTGAGTGCACTTATTATATCGGCGTACCTGAATTAATAGCGATGTGTCATAATCTTAATGCGAGGGGGACTGAAATGGCCACCGACCTTATGCACTCCAATATATAAAGGGTTGTCTGCATGGCAAATAAAGGGACTGTCTACTCATCAGCGACTGCTTATATGAATATGTACCTTTAACTGGTATTGTACATCAACTATTGTAAATGAATGTAAACCATTTTATGATATATAAATTTTATAATACACATATTTTAAAAGAAATCAATGTCTTTTCATACAATCACTTAAAACAAGCTTTTAAGCCTAAGACTTATCTATAATACAATAATGACCATGAGCTAAACGAATGTAAACCATTTTATGATATACAAATTTTATAATACACATATTTTAAAAGAAATCAATGTCTTTACATACAATCACTTAAAACAAACTTTTAAACCTAAGACATATCTATAATGCGATAATGACCATGAGCTAAACTATCAATTCCATTACGACACACATACCGTTTATCATCATAAGGACTAAGAGTGACTTTTTGCTGTTTAATTGTAAAAAGCTTATGATCTCTACTTTGAATACGGAACATTGGTTTACGTGAGTCTTTTGCTATGCAAGGCTTAAATAAGGTATTGTAATAGTCTTGATGGTTAATATGATGTTTAAGGGTTGAACGAACTATACCTTTGCCCACTTTCTTCTCCTTTCCCTCCTCTAAAAGGGAATACAATTTTGGGCGTAAAGCAACACATTGTAAAATGTGAGATTGAGCATTTTCATCTTTGAACGTTCCCACTTTCTTTTTATTTTCAATATTGTATAAGAGATGGTTCGGAGGATATACTGAGTTATCAAATAAATGGGGATATGGTTTTAAATCAGTGTACAAATCATCACTCTCAACCTCATAAACGAGCGAATCTGTATCTGTTAAAATCAGTGCAGCTTTATCACCATACATTTGTTTTACAAAGTTATAATGAAATTCATACATAACTACCTTGGATAGTTCGAGAACGGTTAGGCCAATAAATATTGGCTTGTTTAGCAAAATATTAGTTTTTTTTGACCGGACTGCTATTAAATCGTTTGAAAAAATCTTAAAATCTTTAAATGCAGGGGATGAGATAAGTTTACGAGCTCGTTTGGCAGTGTTAACTAACTCTAATTTTGCGTGATTTCTAACATTCTCCATTGTCTTCCCATACATACTATTAATTTTCAATTTATAAAAATCCTTCTCGAAATCATTACAAGCTAATTTCCGTTTTTCTGTGTTAAAATCGATAAAGGGTCGCATCCAAGCGCTTTGCTTAAAAGCTAAAATTTTATGTATACATTTTAATTTTAATCCCAATTCTAAACATTGCTTCAAATTTCGATAATGTATTATATAGTTGTGTTTATCGTTTAAGTTGGGAATAAGCTTTGAGAAGTTGGATGTTAAAGATATATCATTTTCAGCGAGAAATTCCTTACAATAGGGGGAAATCATGTCTGATGTTACAACACAATGTTCAGCTGCTAGTGGGTATTCATTATGTAAATCATGTAATTTTTGTGGATATTCCATGTCCACCTGTAATATGAACCCATCATCGCCCTCATCAGGTGCGAGCATTACATTAAAGTTTTTGATTTCTTCCTCCTCCATCCAGCGAAACCCACTAATAGGTAAAAATTGACGCATCGCATGTCCGTATAAGTTAGTGCAATCCCAATATACTATAAATTTGGATGGCTTATTTGAGTCAAATTTTTTTAAGTATTTATTGTTGCTTTCCGCAAATCTTTTTGAAATCATACTTATACCCCCGCGAATCCCAGCCTCACAAAACAAATACATATCAGGTTCGCTCAATAGCTCAAGTTCTACTCCTGTCATTTTCAGACAGCTCTGAAGAGCTAGCCCTGGTGCTGTGTACATGTGACAAATTTCGAGGTTATCGTTTTCAAAACATAAGGCTCTAAAGGCTTCAAAAACATCGCAAAGGAGAAGGGTGTCTGTTAATACATACAAGTCTTGGTATTCTCCTAAATTCTTTATACTAAAAGCATTCCACACCTTTTGAGCATGTTCATATTTTTCTTGTGAAATCCCCTCTTGAGTTAATTGACTAAAAAATGCATCAATTGGAGGTAAGTGTTCCTCATTAAATTTTGATTCGTGCGTTATATATTCATAGGGGAAGACACCCTTCCTCAACATCAAGTCTAATTTTTCACCCACAAAACATGTTTTCATAATTTTAAATTTATTTTTATCCGCATCAACAAGATTTTTGACTAATGAATCTAAAGAGGAGGCCATAAATTGATAAGTGTCTAAAAAGCGTAACTCTCCAATACTAAAGGCTATATATTCCTCCATAGTTTTAGCTATACAAGTAATTTTCATATTTTTTAGTTTCCCAACCCCTTCCATGATAAGATGACCATCATAACGTTTTAAGTTATGCATAAAAACGGGGATATGTTTTGGAGTTCGAAAATTGCTCATATTACAAACATTATGTAATGCTTGTCTATATTTCCCCGTTATATGACAGTGGTCTATTACACGATCATTTCCTAGTGGTTTTTGACAAACATTACAAATGACAGAGTTTTTAAAATTTTCTCTATCCTCGTCAGTCATAATTACTGCTTTAATATTTTTATAAATGTTTAAAATTTCATCCTTAACATTTAATAACGATTTCAAAAACACATCAACAGCATTAGCTCCCCTGTAAACTACCGGTTCTTTAAACTTATTCCCATTGATATCTACAACAACATAACAAAACCCTGATGGTATATGTGCAGATAATTTTTCAGTGTTACAAATAGTCCCTTCAACGGGACTGAGAATGCTCTCGAAATCGGCATATATTCTATATGCTACAGGGATCATATATTGTGCCTTATCAAATTTCATAGTGCTTTTCTCCTGAATTGGAAATGTGGTTTTTTGAGGATCATGTCTTGAGCAGAGTGGCTTATGTTCATGTAAGCGTTCAGCACTACTAAAGGCGTGTATGCACCAACGACAATAAAACTTTTGTTCCTTATGTTTAGTGATTGAGAAATTAAGTTTGTTGAAATTTTTAATAAGACAATAATGTGAATTTTCGTCTTCCGTTATGTAAAGCAGATCCACCTGCTTATTATAATGGTGACTTTGTGATAAATATAATGGGTACAGTCTGTGATCATAACCAAACACATTTACTCCAATATTATTATTTTTTTCAAATTTTGAAATGACTTGCAAAGATACTGGGTAAGTTATACCTTTCATATCTAACTCTTTTTCATACTTTTTATAATTATAAACCCGCTGAGCATCCCGACTTACTGGATGTAAGTATGCTAAAATTGACCATATAAAACATTTGAGATCGTCATTTTTAATATTGATTACTGCTTTAGTGTTATAGATTTTTTTGGGTAAAGGGATGTAACTACTACCACTGCATGGATTATATTCAGCAATAAAAATAACAAAATGTTTTAAAGATTTCAACACCCACCCGCTTCCCATTGCTTGAAATTTATCTATTTTTACTAAAATTTGTTCAATCATTTGTTGATATTTTATTGTGGAGTCATCAGTGAGGAAAAGTTGTTCGTTTTTAGCATGAAACCATGCTTCAGTATAGTTTTTATTATTGTCGGGTCCGCGTTCAAATTTAATGTGTAAGGCTACATACCATTTAATTGCATTAAAAAGTTTAATGTTTTCAGTTGTAATAGAATCAACCTCACCTTCCATATTATTTAAATATACAACGGGATCATGTATGGTTATGTTTTTATAATTGTATTGTTTTACTACACCATCTAGAGCTATAGATGTTTTGCATAAAAAGTTCTCCTCGTTGGATAGTGCTCCCCCGCTCATAATTGTGCAATTATTCTTATGATTAGTAAAATCTTCCCTCATAAACAATTTCTTGCAATTCAAACAATTAATAATATGTATGCTTAATATGTGGACTTTCAAACTATACTTCCGAGCAAAAGGGACCGAACAGAATTCACAAATATATTTACACTCAAGGGTTTTAACAGATACAGGATTCTCATACTTACACGAAAAGATAGATGAACATTCTTTACACAGAACTGTAAGTGGACTGGAGTTGTTGATTTTGCCCCCGCATGCCTTGCAGTCCTCTCCATTCCCAGCAGATGTCAGTTTTGGGCGAGTTTGTACAATTTCCATCCCGTGATTTGCTGATGTATGCCGCTGCAATATATGATGAGATAGGTCCTCTCTGCATGTGAATGTGGCTTTACATTTTTTGCATGGTATAATACTAACTCCATGTTTGTTTATGACATGTCTTTTTAAATTGCAATTTAGTGTGAAACTCACAGCACATATTCTACACACATATTCCCTCGCGTTCAGTTTCCTTTTCTTCGATTCCATGCTGTACGATTACACAAATTCACTACACTGAAGTGGTATTACGCGAATGAAGGTTCGGTTTCAACTAAGCTCCTCAACCCAAGGCGATGCCTTTTGTAGCGACGACCACCCACGAAGGATAGATGGTAAGGGTACAGGGATAGATTGTCCATCACGAAGCGGATAATATGTTGTTAAGACACCATTCATTTTCTAACGATCGATTGCAACTAATGCAAAAACAAAAATCACTTTAGCTTACAATGGACTGTCAGCGAGGGGTAGATTTATTAATGGCTTGTTTGTTTGAACCATTAGACGGCTGTACAGAGTTATATGCACCTGGTGATTCACAACAGGTTTGAACCTGCACTCTGTTATTTGTTTGCCAAATCAATACTTCCCTTCAACCTAAGTGTTGGATAGATTTACGAAAACAAAAATCACTTTAGCTTACAATGGACTGTCAGCGAGGGGTAGATTTATTAATGGCTTGTTTGTTTGAACCATTAGACGACTGTACAGAGTTATATGCACCTGGTGATTCACAACAGGTTTGAACCTGCACTCTGTTATTTGTTTACCAAATCAATACTTCCCATAAACATATGCTTCGGATAGATTTATTAAAATTAATTAGCTAATGTACTCGTTTAATTATTTGATTTACATCATTTCATAGTCTATGATTAAGATAACCCTTCACCGTTCAAGTACTCGATTATGACTGAAGCAATAGCTTGTTTCTTTCAACCATTAGTTTTTAATACTCATCATCATCTAACTATAAGCTTAAAACTAATTATGCAATTAATAAAACAAGAACAAAAATATATATAGAAATTATTCATATATTTACATTATTTCTGTAGTTTACAATAATAATACATCATGAAATATTCATTCTATGATCTGTAGGTTGACACTATTTTTTCCCCGATGGCTTGAAACGATAAGATACATCTCAGCTCCTGGAGTAACTTCACTTTGTTGAAAGGCTGGCAGATATTGTTGAGGCACAAAACATTCCACGACTTCTTTTTCCAATCCTCGCAGTATGACTTTTACAGCTGGTCCATATTCTGTTTTTTCGATTTGCACTATTTTCAATATTAGGTATTTAACTCCAATCACTAGCTTTCGCATTGGTATGGTAGGCCCGGCTACTTGGTTGATAGCATTAACTTTATTGAATAGAGATGTCATGTTGTAAGATTATACAATTTTACGTATAAAGTGGTATTACTTGAGTCTTGAATGAAGGTTTGGCTTCAACTAAGCTCCTCAACCCAAGGTGATGCCTTTTGTAACGACACATTTAGAACCTTCTAGATGTCTGGCTGTACGGGGAGGGGGGGGGGGTGCGTCATAGACCACCCACCTGGTACAGAGATAGATAGACAACGGGATAAGCACGGCGGGGTACAAAGACCACCCACGAAGAAGAAAGAAGAAGAAATAAATGTTTTAATTCAATTAACACCATTAAAAAAAAAATAAAAAAAAAAAAAAAAAAATAAAAAAAAAAAAAAAAAATAAAAAAAATAAAAAAATAAAAAAAAATAACTCTGTATCTCACAAATTAGTAATTATAAAAAAAAAAA
Source organism: Psococerastis gibbosa (assembly GCA_963971405.1). Classification (NCBI taxonomy): domain Eukaryota; kingdom Metazoa; phylum Arthropoda; class Insecta; order Psocodea; family Psocidae; genus Psococerastis; species Psococerastis gibbosa. The sequence continues at coordinate 46,107,903 of OZ020486.1, read as the reverse complement.
CGATCATGGTGCCAGAACCTCAGACCACCCACGAGGGGTAACACACAAAAATAGATAGACCACCCGCGGGGGATAGATGGGATAGCACGACGGGGGGTGGGATAAGCGCCAGAAACCCCCTTTCTACTCTACTATTGTATTTTTACCCATAAGCATAGGAGTCTAGTAAAAATAGTTATTGCAGTAAAAATTTGTACCGTGCAGCGCATTATATATTCTACTACCATGTGATGTAATATGCAGATGTAATTTGTAATTAACATAAAATAGAAAGATTAATTGCAAACAAACAATTTAAAGAATGTAACGTAGATGCATTATATGCAGTAGTAAATAATATTAAATTGTAGTAAATATTCATAATACAATATATAGCCTACTGTAAGTCGTGGCTATATCGTAGATTTTGTCTCTCTTCATAAATGAATTTCTCGAGCATTTCATAAAGTGAGCAAATCCATACGATATGGGCCGATATGGCCACGACAATTTTAATACAGCCTAAACATCATAAAGTAATATAATATTCTGTACAGGTTTTTATTATTTTATTTTTATTTTTTTATAATTATGTTACATCATGAACATTGATACCTGTCATCATGTAGTTGGCCTAATGATTTCTACTCACAAAAAGGCTATATTTCATCATAACCATTCATCGTCATTCATATAAATTTAAGCATTTCATTAATTAAATCTACGGTTTCTTCTTCATAACCATATAATAATCTTTAGAAACGTTCTATGTTTATTTCAAATTCAAAATTCAAATTGAAATTTATTTAAAAACTACATTTTACCTCAAATGATTTTAAATAATTAAAAAAAATTAAAAATTCCTAGCTACCTGATTAGAGAAGAATGGCAATGGTTAGGCCTACGTTAATTTATTACGAATAGAAATCAATTTGACTAATCCTACGCATAATTGTACTGTACTGCAGAACCTTACTTTTACACAAAATCTTATTTCAAAAAATTGTCATGTTTTAGTTACGTACCTAGTATTAACTGTAATGGTATTATTATTGTATGAAAAAATTACAATAGAAGCTACCGTAAAATTTTCAATAAAAAAATAATTGTACACTGCACATGAAAATGGTCATGTAACGCATAGTCTGAATAAGCCGCAACCTACCACTTCGACTAATACAATATAATCCAGTATTACGCCTGTAAAATTTTAATTAGATGTATTGTATTTATAATATTTTCATCTGTGGCCTTGAAATAACCTACTTTAACATAAGCCATAAAGGATCTTATTTTCATTGCAGATTTATGTATTAATAATACGAAATGAAAGGGGCAATCGGTCTCTGTCACAGTATTTTTTTTAATTAATATTATACAGGCCTAATTAACAGTATACTTCTCATGAAATATCATAGAGCCATAAAATATGAGGTGTCATCAAGTTGAGGCAATGTGGCATGGCCCCAAAGAGGGGTCCTATAGCAAGGACGGATACAGGGGGGGGGGGGGGGGGGTAGGGGGGGTTGCGCCCCCCCCCCCCCAAAATTTGGTAAATCTATTGTAAATTAAGTAATTACGCTCTAATTTAGTCGATCCTACATATGTTTTTCCTATTTTGACCCTCAGCTACCCCCCCCCCCCAAAATGGGCTGGATCCGTCCCTGTCCTATAGGCCTATCTGATTTCTTCCGCAAGTCTTCTTGAAGTCTCCCTGTCTCCAGGTCTCCAAGTCTACTCTCTGTCTCTACTCATATTTCTAACCTCGCCTGGCTGCGTCACATGCAAAGGCTTTCACTGACTATTCCGAAGTGCTGATGAAGCACTCTACTAGCACAGCCTGTAGAAAGCTATTCATTGAAAGCTATACAGGGTGTTACAATAAATAGGTAGCTCCCTGATTCTGCTGGGGCAGGTCCCTAGCCTTTGAGGATCCCTCCCCTTCTTGCAAGGCAGTAAGTTGGGTGGGTCGTGTTCTTCTGCCTTCTTCCGCCGTTGGAATGTTTCTAGGCATTCTCTTCCACTTTTTTAAGCATTGACCCTACCCTTCCGGTTTTAGTCAGTCCCTGGTATTTTATTTCTCAGGTACCCATTAGGGACAAGTCACTACCATGTGTTCCCCAATCCGCCGCCTGGGGAGGCGAGTGGTAGGAGACCGGAAACTCCCCCACCCCGGCACATGAATAGGCTGGATGAATAGGGTGGACTGTCCCGCTAATACACCACTCTTCTAGCACAGCCCGTAGAAAGCGATTCATTGACAGCTATACAGGGTGTTACAATAAATAGGTAGCTCCCTGAGTCTCTTAGGGCAGGTCCCTAGCCTTTGAGGATCCCTCCCCTACTTGCAAGGCTGTAAGTTGGGTGGGTCGTGTTCTTCTGCGTCCCCCGCCGTTGGAATGTTTCTAGGCATTCTCTTCCACTTTTTTAAGCATCGATCCTACCCTTCCGCTTTTAGTCCGTCCCTGGTATTTTATTTCTCAGGTACCCATTAGGGACAAGTCCCTACCGAGCGTTCCCCTATCCGCCGCCTGGGGGGCGAGTGGTAGGAGACCAGAAACTCCCCCACCCCGGCACATGAATAGGCTGGATGAATAGGGTGGACTGTCCCGCTAATACACCACTCTTCTAGCACAGCCCGTAGAAAGCGATTCATTGACAGCTATACAGGGTGTTACAATAAATAGGTAGCTCCCTGAGTCTCTTAGGGCAGGTCCCTAGCCTTTGAGGATCCCTCCCCTACTTGCAAGGCTGTAAGTTGGGTGGGTCGTGTTCTTCTGCGTCCCCCGCCGTTGGAATGTTTCCAGGCATACTCTTCCACTTTTTTAAGCATCGATCCTACCCTTCCGCTTTTAGTCCGTCCCTGGTATTTTATTTCTCAGGTACCCATTAGGGACAAGTCCCTACCGAGCGTTCCCCTATCCGCCGCCTGGGGGGCGAGTGGTAGGAGACCAGAAACTCCCGCACCCCGGCACATGAATAGGCTGGATGAATAGGGCGGACTGTCTCGCTAATACACCACTCTTCTGGCACAGCCCGTAGAAAGCTATTCATTGACAGCTATACAGGGTGTTACAATAAAGAGGTAGCTCCCTGAGTCTGTTAGGGCAGGTCCCTAGCCTTTGAGGATCCCTCCCCTACTTGCAAGGCAGTAAGTTGGGTGGGTCGTGTTCTTCTGCCTCCCCCGCCGTTGGAATGTTTCTAGGCATTCTCTTCCACTTTTTTAAGCATCGACCCTACCCTTTCGGTTTTAGTCCGTCCCTGGTATTTTATTTCTCAGGTACCCATTAGGGACAAGTCCCTACCGAGCGTTCCCCTATCCGCCGCCTGGGGGGCGAGTGGTAGGAGACCGGAAACTCCCCCACCCCGGCACATGAATAGGCTGGATGAATAGGGCGGACTGTCCCGCTTATACACCACTCTTCTAGCACAGCCCGTAGAAAGCTATTCATTGACAGCTATACAGGGTGTTACAATAAATAGGTAGCTCCCTGAGTCTCTTAGGGCAGGTCCCTAACCTTTGAGGATCCCTCCCCTACTTGCAAGGCTGTAAGTTGGGTGGGTCGTGTTCTTCTGCCTCCCCCGCCGTTGGTATGTTTCTAGGCATTCTCTTCCACTTTTTTAAGCATTGACCCTACCCTTCCGGTTTCAGTCCGTCCCTGGTATTTTATTTCTCAGGTACCCATTAGGGACAAGTGCCTACCGAGCGTTCCCCTATCCGCCGCCTGGGGGGCGAGTGGTAGGAGACCGGAAACTCCCCTACCCCGGCACATGAATAGGCTGGATGAATAGGGCGGACTGTCCCTCTAATACACCACTCTTCTAGCTCAGCCCGTAGAAAGCAATTCATTGACAGCTATACAGGGTGTTATAATAAATAAGTAGCTCCCTGAGTCTGTTAGGGCAGGTCCCTAGCCTTTGAGGATCCCTCCCCTTCTTGCAAGGCTGTAAGTTGGGTGGGTCGTGTTCTTCTGCGTCCCCCGCCGTTGGAATGTTTCTAGGCATTCTCTTCCACTTTTTTAAGCATTGACCCTACCCTTCCGGTTTCAGTCCGTCCCTGGTATTTTATTTCTCAGGTACCCATTAGGGACAAGTGCCTACCGAGCGTTCCCCTATCCGCCGCCTGGGGGGCGAGTGGTAGGAGACCGGAAACTCCCCTACCCCGGCACATGAATAGACTGGATGAATAGGGTGGACTGTCCCGCTAATACACCACTCTTCTAGCACAGCCCGTAGAAAGCTATTCATTGATAGCTACAGGGTGTTACAATATATGAGACAGATACAGAATGCGCCAACAATTACACATTAATATCCAGTACCCGCAGGCGCTTCTGATATGACATCTCATTCATGACTCTGCGACCCCCGGGGGTTTGCGGACCACACTTTGAGAACCTCTCTGAACTTTATCTGATTTTATGTGTTTTAATGTTCGCATTATACCTATACATTATATTTTATGTTTTAACCTTATTATTTCGTCTAGTCGCTTACATCCATATGGAGCATGTATTGTATTGCATTGCATTGCATGACACTTCTTGAGTAGTGTCACACTCCGAATTAGGGCGTAAATAAAGTGAGAAATGAAGAAAGGTAGCTTCCAAAACTTGGCAGTGGTTAAACTACTAGTTTTTTGGGGGAATTTTTTGTGTTTCCATGCAAACAATTCAATGAATGCATCCGAATAACCTCTTCAGTCGCCTCTATAGGTTATACCTGTGTTGAGTTACGACAGGTCACCGATGTGTAGAGACTCGTACAAGTATGAACAAGCTTCCACTATGCTATCGAAGTAACTTACTTGCTTAATGTGTCCGGGCCTAGGACACGTAGATTCAAAACATTGAGGCATGAATGGCCTTGTCAATGGCATCTGGAAGATCTGTCTGGGACACAGCTTCTTCTAGACTTAATATTGTCTTCTGAGTTGTACGACATTGGGGTGCCTTTTGGCACCCTTTACCCTCTTGAATACGCCTACAGAGAACTTTATAAGGGCTGGTATGGTCCAAGTATGACATTAAATAGGTACCCATTCTACTCCACTTGTTACCTTAGACCAGCTGAATCCTCCGGCGATAAAGAACCCATCTGAGAGGTTCAAAGCTGTAAATAGTTTATTTTTATTTGAACCAGTTACTTTCCGACCACGATAGGATGACATTTGGTACACTTTGTTAATTTGAAAACTTGCATAAGTGCAACACCGAGTTTATTCGATTTTTTGACTCACAAAAGCCTAGCCACGCCGTCCATGGAATGTCTTTGTGGTGTCATGAACACTTTTGGAAACGCTATTTTAGAGATTCTTTATCATTCCCACCGACTATAGACCTATAGGACGACCGAGGATGTCCCTTGAAACGAAAGTGAGGGAAGACCTCAGGACCCTCGGTCCCTGGCCAGATGATACCCAAGCCCGGAACACCTGGAAGATGAAGATCTGTGCCAGCAACCCCGTGGGAGGGATAAGGCGCCGTTAAAGTAAAGTAAGTACCGGGTCGGCAGCATGGCTGGTTTTAAGGTGTTGTCTTTTCTTTCCAAGGAGTCATCATTGAGATTTTACACCCACAACCGAATAGCCCTTCTCTCACTGTAGCAGGTGGTCATAATTCCTCCTCTTCGAGTGGCCCAACACTCCACTATTCTGACCTCCGTTCCCTGACTTTTCTGGTGGAAGCTACAGCTCAGGTATCTTCGAGACACCATGGAACCAAAAACAGGATGTCCGGTGGAAGTACCCCCCCCCCCCACTCCAATTGCAAATTTACACTAATTGGCGGCAAAATTCGTTTCCAATGTCGAATCTCCCACACTGAAATCTCTTAACGGCCATGTGTTTGATACTGACATGTTACGCCTTGTCGAGTTGCTTCCTCTACAGCTCCCGATCCTATTTTAATTCACGACAAACTTAGTAAGTTCTTTCTAACTGTTGTTTAACATTTACTTTCCTCTAAATAGTACCAACAGTAAGGCACAGACCCAAGGCCGGATTCAACGGAAAATTAGGGGGGGTAGGGTCACCAGTTGTATGTAAGGATCAAATTTTTTTGGTCTTGAGTTGAGTTTTATTGAATTAAAAAACTTTGTTTACTATCTTATGAATTTACTTATTGAGGGGATGACCCCCCCCCCCCCCACCGAGATATATTTTTGGGTCCGCCCTTGTGAGCCACGATAATATATGCCCAAAAAACCTAAGGACAATAGTATTATTATTTAAGCTCACGTTGAGTTTTCCCATGCTGTACATTAACACTTTATAATTTCAGATTGGGCTTTAACTTCTACTGAACTGTCATGTGCTTACCTAGTCTTAAACGTTACTCAGACTCGATACCTTATGAATCGAAAAAGGACATGATGAATAAAGCAGAGGCGGTAAGCAATCTTTCCTTAGCTTGGGACGGATCCAGCCTATTTGCGGAGGGAGGGGGGGGGGGGTCAAAATATGAAAAAGATGAGTAGGATCGATTAAATAAATTAATTTACAATAGATTTACCAAATACGCGGAGACTGTACCAGTTAGTCTACTTGCGTGTCGAGTCCTGGTCACCTCCAATTGTGACTTTACCATATTCCGCAAGTGGTTCGGAATCCACTATAACCAGGAGTTCTACCCTATCAGTCAACTCCCCTTTCCCTGAAGTGAAAGAGTCTGCCCTTGGGGTGCCTCAAACTAGCAAACAGACTAACTCCCCCCACCAGACTGACAGGGTTGCTTAAAGCAAAAATGCTGAAAGCAGGCGTTGGAAACAACATTGTTTACAAAATATTATAATGAACATATTATATTACCATATTATCATTATAATCAGGAGGTCCACCCTGTCAGTGAACTCCCCTTTCCCTGAGGTGAAAGAGTCAGCCCTTAGGGTGCCTCAAGTTAACAAACAGGCGCACTCCCTCCGCCAGGCTGTCAGGGTTGCTTAAAGCAAAAATGCTGAAAACAGGCGATGGAAACAACAACAACAAAAACTCTTAAATTTGATTACAATTTTCAGGTAATGTACTTTATTGAATTGTACATGATGGTTAGCTACGTGAGACTGGGCTATATATGGACAGCATTTTTAGCTTTTACAGTCATCATTATGTGTGTAGACATGAGTGAGAATCGAATGTATGACCGTCACTTGAGTCATTTGTACAATGCGTTATCATGCACCTTCTGCACTTTATGCAAATCTGTTTTCTCGTTAATTTTCTGTGTGTTTTACACCCTTACTCAGGATGCTGAGTTTAAATTTGGTATTGTAAGTACAAGATATCTGAATTGGTAAGCTTTTTAATTTAATTCGAAGTAAAATTGCTTGTTCCCACCTGAATTATTAAAAAGCAATAATGTACATTTTAAAAATTTTATTGAAAGGGGCTGTCCATTAATCACGTGAGGTTCGAAAGGGGTGGGAATGGTTCGGCAAAAATCACGAAATATCACAAGGGGGAGGGGGGTATAGTATGATATCATGTGTATTTATTTTTTCGTCAAACGCGTTAGTTCTAAACCGAAAAGCGGCGTGTAGTATGACCTTGACTCGCCGTTGCCATGCCATTTTTATACCAGCCAAAAACAACCTGCAACCTTTCTGTCTAGACATTTTTATCATGGTCCTTAATTTTCTAGAAAAAAAATTAGATTATACTTTATACCTGTATTTAAAAATAATATAATAAAAATTTTAATAATCTTTGTAGGGACTTAAAAATTCACGTAATAATTGGTGGGGCGGGGGGGGGGGGGGCGGGGGGTAGTCTGAAACCTCACCACGTATCACAACCTACTCGGACCGGAACCCTGCCTTCCAATAGCCTGGGCAAACTTTAAGACTGTGTTTAACGAGGAGCTAAAAGCACGATTCCTAAAGGAATGGCGAAAGTCAGCTGGCCTAGCCCACTCCAAGTTATGTATTGCCGACCCCAGCAAGAAAAGTGCTTTAAAATTCATCTCCCGCGGAAGAAATAGCACACGGATCATCTCGGCTTTACTTACAGGACCCGGTCCTTTCCGGAACCATCTATCCAAGATGGAGGTACTCGTGGAATCAACGATGTGTCGGTACTGCGAGGAAGAAGAAGAGACAGGATGGCATATTTTAGCGGAATGTCCGGCGATTTGGCGAGCAAGACTGGAGAATTTTAAATTTTCCACGCTGGAGCCCAGGCAGCACACCGGGGCATTAAGCTTTGGGGCCATTGTGGACTTCTACAAGGAAATTGGGCTGGCGTAGGACAGTCAAGTCGGGGTGGCTCTATGGGCCCAAATATGAGGCCTAAGTCGTTATTATCCCGGCGAACAACACTACTACAACTACTAAGGGGGAGAGGGGGGTTATAAAATGTTTAAAAAACATCACGTGATTAATGGACAGCCCCAAGGGTAGTAAGTTCACGAGGTATGTGCCTTAAGTCGTTTTAAATTGTTTACGAATCCTTTCAGGATTCCTTCTTAGGAGGTAGGCACGACACAATTACCCTTCCTCCGGGAAAAGTGTACATTTTTAGTGACTCATTAACACTTTAGGCGTCAGTACCTCCCTATATTCTAAGTATAAAATGCACCGCACAAAATCTCAGCCAATCGCATTATTATTATTTCATAGTAAAGCTCTCGTGATTGACACGACCCATCCCCATGTTTAAACCATGTAAAGAGGTGCCAAGAAAAGTGTAACAATGCACCTCGCTTTAAGCTGAGGATTGGATGCAATCAAATTGACTTAATTCATGAATCATTTAAAGCAGACGTGATGAAAGCTACAAGTATTGGAAAACGAGCTAACAAACATGTATGTTCCATTGACATAATCCATGGGAAAGTTCTCTATTTCTATGTTTCCGTCGGATTCTACTTTCTGTAAGATTGCTAAAGATTTGCCCTAAGCCCGATGCACACTAACGTTCAAACGTTGGCGATCCGTTGAGAAATTTGACATGGGTGGAAATAAAGACTGGTGCAAAAAAAAAACAATGTATTTCTGAACGTACTAAAGAAGATTCCTTCGGTCACTGGCGCTGGGGAAAGCATCTACGAAAGGCCAGCGTCAAAAATCTGTAAAAAGTAAAAGTATCGTAAATTAAAAAGTAAGTAAAAAGCAGTCACTGAGAATATGCACCAGACCATTTGCTACCAATGGCGGATGGCGGATCCAGGGGGGGGGGGGTCAGGGGTCATGACCCCCCTAAAAGAGTAAATTCATAGTAAATAAGTATAATGAAAATAAGAAAAAAAAAATTGAATAAAACTCAAGTTTTCACAAAAAAAAAAAAATACCTTTTAAACTTACAAAAAACTTGTGACCCCCCTCTCCCTAAATTTCCGGCTGGATCCGCCCATGTTTGCTCCAATGAAAAATTTCACAGCCGAACACTGGCGTTCGAATCGTTCATAAGTATCGGGCCTAAATAATTGAGACTTTAATTTTTTTTATATATAGTTTGTCTTCCTGGCCTCTGCGGTCGTCTCCTTAGTCAACGGTACCATAAAAAATAACCAATACTACCTAGAAAATAATAGGTCTAACAATGATAAGTTCAGCCAGCCAGATGCGGAAAGTGAAGAATATAACATAAATGAGGAACCTAGAAAAAATGGAGAATTTCCTTGTAATGACGAATCTCAAACGAATTTGGAATGCCGTTTGGGAGATATTTCAAATGGGGCGAGAAGAAGACGGCATACAGTGTGATAGCTATTCAAAAATGTAATATTACACACACAAACTTTTACTTATTGCTTTCCAATTTATGCGTAGTATAAGGAAAGCTTTGTGATGGTCGAAATTTTCGACTCCGAGATTTCAATGGATTTACACGTTTTGAGGTACCAGCACGAACCCAAAAAAGTGGTTTTTACGAAATGTCTGTCTGTGGCTCTGTCTGTCTGTCTGTCCTTCGCTCTGTCTGTCTGTCTGTTTGTCTGTCTGTTCATCGATTTCCGGGCAAACTACTCGGTGGGTTTGGGTGAAATAATGTTGAAATAATGCGAGGGGTCGCTTGCCCCTTGATAGTTTGATTCTGGAGGTAAAAAAATAAAAATAACTAAATGTTAATGAAAAATGACTAAAACATAATTTTTCTGCGAAACCTTTCTATCGATGATTTCTACTATCAGGCATGTTTTAGGTACTAAATAGAGTAACGAAACCGGATAGGTTGCGTTCCAAAAAAACTATTTGGTTTTGTGCAAAAAAATGTTTTTTGGAAAAATTCCCTTCAAACGCATTGCGTACCCTGCCATTATTACTGTGTGGTTAAATGTCTCACGACCTATCCAGAATTTGCCTCACCTCCAGCGGCGTCAGGTGGACAACCCCCCCCCCCCCCCCAAGATATCGGAAATTTAACCGTAGGAAAATTATTTTCCATGATACTGGTCATTTTCTCTATCTAGTAATTGGTAAATTGGAAAGCATGTTCGATTGAACTCGGACCGGTTCTTTTCAAAGCAGTAAAAAGATTATTACTATTATTAGTATATAGGTACTATATGTGCACCATATAATATTTTGAATCCCTGATGACAGCTGCAGTATGCTATTTACGCAGATTAATGTATTTTTAGTAAAAAATTATGTTTTTTAAGAAAATTATGGCCATTCATCTGAGAAACTAATCTAATTTTTTTAATTTTTAATTTTATTAATTAAATTTAAAAATATTTTAATCATTTTATTGATTAGACCTAATCAATACAATGATGCAACATTCCTGGCAAAGAAATTCCAACCACAATTTGTTCTTTAAATACATATACGTGGTCTAATACATATTAGTTACAAAAAATTAGTACATTCAATGTAGTTCATTACAAAGTTGTGTGTAATGTGATGTAATTTAAACATTTTTTGGCATTAATTTGCAATTTAAAATATATTCTTTGGTCCGGATAACAAATGAATACCACAGGGGAAGAATGATGAATGTCCATAAAAGTAAGTTTCGTGAAAAATAGATTTTAAAATTTCAAACTCATCGTTTTTACACTGACCGCGGATTCTTGTATCCTGCTCAGATTTGAATTTTATGTTTTTTGGCGGGAAACTGCCTTATGGTGGGTCTCTCATTCAATTGTCTCTATTTTACAAACTAGTCTCAGCAGACTTTTTGCTTTCAGTTGTGCAGCCTAGTCCGTTACTGCAGCTAACCTTATTTTAATTCTCGACAAACTTAGTAAGTTTCTCATTTTATTTCATAATGTAATGTACGCCAAATGTATGGGAGCACTCATACTAAGTTATAATAATAATAACAATAATATTTAATAATAATATAGCCTATTTCCCAATAGTTTTCCAAAAAAAAAAAAAATATTTTCTTCAATATGTTATATATGATGACTCTTATCTGTACTGGTTTAAGTCATGCTTCCACCTGTCACACTGCGTCAATGGTAAGCTCATCACAGCTTGTTCATTATCGCTTGTAGCCGGGGTAGGTTGACGTCGGGGACGTATACCAGTTTGCCTATGGTCCAAAATCCATGGTGTCGTTGACATTGGACAAGGGACCTATGGACGTAGGCCTAGTTTCATTAGGCGCAGATTCCACCGACGTCAATAGTGATATTAAATGTTTTTTGACGTGGTAGCAGACATTTTTAGTATGGCTTAAACTGTCTAAAAATGTCTGTTACCACGTCAAAAAACATTTAATGTCACTATTGATGTTGGTGGAATCAGCGGCTAAAAAACGTCGTTCAGGTATTAGATATTTTTGTAGCTCAACGGTCTACGTTCTTCTACACTCGAAAAATTGGTGCGACAAGCGTACCTGCGGTTTGCGCAGAAATTCCCAGAGCGGGCAAACGCATGTATAAGACCTTAGCTACAGATTTACGAGGGGGCTCGAAAGTCTAGACTCTACTAGAGTTTGGGCTAACAATATCCCGCGTTTTTATTTTTTTTTGAACTTTTGAAGTTATTTCATAATTCCTTTTAGTCATCCTTCGTTTCTTGTTTGTTTTCATTTCATATAATATGTTGTTCATATTTCTAGTTTGACTAGTAGGGCCAACGGCCTTACCATGTTGATTCCATTAGAGCAGAGCATGTTTCAAACTGCGGCAACTTGGTAGTGTGCACAGCGTTGGCAGGGGAACCTGGTGGGACATGATTATTCGCTTAGGCAGTATAAGTCGAGTCCTGGTCACCTCCGATTTAATCGTGTGACTTTACCATGTTCCCCAAGTGGTTCGGAATCCACTATAATCAGGAGGTCCACCCTGTTAGTCAACTCCCCATTCCCCGAGGTGAAAGAGTCTGCCCTTAGGGTGCCTCAAGTTAACAAACAGACTCACTCCCCCCGCCAGGCTGACAGGGTTGCTTAAAAGCAGAAATGCTGAAAGCAGGCGTTAGGAACAACAAAAACAACAACAGTTTGACTAGTAGGTATCAAGCAGCAAGTAATTTTTAATTAATACGGCCTTGCGCATGTACTAAAACCGCTGCGTAAATGTGCCGTCAGACCTCCCCTAAATGCACCATTTTCAATTTCAGATTGTGCTTCTTCTTCACTATCATGTGTATCCGTCACTTCAACTCTCTATCTTTTGAAATGAAAAATTCGATGATGAACATAGGACGGTTGGTAAGTAATCATTGAAAAAAAGACGAACACGGGATTCGAACCCTAATCTCCCCCCTTACCGTGGTAGTATTCTGACTACTGCACCATTATTTCCACATCTTGTGCTTCTATAGGAGTGCTCTAAAGCTGCGGTCCTCAAATTGTACGCCACAACACCCCGTCAGGGAGGCCATACTCCCATAGGACCTCGGGGAGAATATATGAATAAATAAAAATAAATAAATAAGAACTTTTTTGTTCTATTACTAAGCCAACCTAGCGGAGTCGGGGCTATGAAGCTATGAAACAGATCTGTTTTCAATCGCACTTGACGATGGCGTGAGCCGAAACTATAAAACTATAAAACTATACAAAGTTATTTTTAACAATGAATAAATAGGACAGCACGTTAAGGTTCAATTGTACATTTAATTTAATTTTTCAGGCTTTACTCTTTTGCGAGACGTTTATTTGGATGTTTTTTGTACAACGAGGCTTTGCAACAACACAGAATATATTTACTCCAGCGTTATATTCATTTGTCAGAGCCGCCGATATTCTGTTGAATAGGCCTTACTTAAGCCGTTACATCACTACAATAGTATTTTCTAGCATCAATGTATTCAGGTATTATCGTGCGTACCTTTTAAGCCAGGTATACTACTCGGTACTGAGTGTTGAATATACAATTGCCATGGTAAGTAAAAGTACTGGTGCAAATAATAATTAAGAATGTAGCCAAAAACTGAATCCATCGTTTATGAAACCAACCAAGTCCATTTTGAAAAAAAGCATTGACTTTATGCGCTAAAAAAGTTAGCTCACAGACCTGTTTCTTAGGATAGTTGTACCGCTGGTGACAACCTGTTTAACAATTACGAATCTTGTCGAATGATATAGGTACTCGTCAAGGCCGTAGCCAGGATTTTTTTTGGGGGAGGGGGGGGGGGTTCGAGAATTTTCAGTGGATATTACATAGTGGTTTTTATTTTTTCTCTCAAAATCCAATTCTATCTAGTATCAAGCCATTTCATTTCGGGTGGGGGGGGGGGGGATTTGAACCCCCCATGAACCCCCCTTGGCTACGGCCTTGGTATTCGAACTATGTGTAGAGGCTTTAGCAAACTTAAGCTTTTCCCAGCATTTCCATTATGTAGCCGGCTTGTGTTGACATCAATGACTTGGACTAGTTTGACAATAGCCAAAAATTCACATACGGAAACAATATCAATGAAGTCCGAAAACCCCGGGAATTATTGCTTTCCAATTTATACGTAGTATAAGGAAAGCTTTGTGATGGTCGAAATTTTCGATTCCGAGATTTTAACGGATTTACACGCTTTGAGATCCCAGGAACTCAAAAAAGTGGTTTTTACGAAATGTCTGACTGTCGTCTGTCTGTCTGTCTGTATGTATGTCTGTCCGTATGTCTGTCTGTGCGTCGATTTCCGGGCAAACTACTCGGTTGATTTCGATGAAATTCGGCATGAATGTTCATAAAAATCATACTTCGGGACCAATTTTTTTATTTGGGGCTAACTAAATTTGGGGGGGTTTTATTTTCAAAAACTCCAACCGTCTAAAAAAATTATTTCTCAAAAACGGCTCCAACGATTTCTTTTAAATTCACATATATTTTAGTCGTTATTAATGTTGATAAAATGCGGGGGGTCGCTTACCCCATGATAGTTTGCTTCTGGGGGTAAAAAAATAAAAATAACTTAATTTTAATGAAAAATGACTAAAAAATAATTTTTCAATGAAGCCTTGCTATCGATGATTTCTACCTTCAGGCATGTTTTAGGTGTTAAATTGAGCAACGAAACCGGACAGTTTGCTTTCCCAATAAACTATTTGGTTTTGTGCAAAAAAAATTTTTTGAAAAAATGAAAGCAAATTCACGCTGAAATGCATTGCGTCAGGTGGACGACCCCCCCCCCCCCCACCCCCTCCCCCCGTGATATACGAAATTTAACCATAGGAAACTTATTTACCATGAAATTAATCATTTTTTCTCCCTACTAATTCATAAATTGGAAAGCATGTTCGAGTAAACTTGGACCGGTTCTTTAACCTTTGTGTTGTGGCTTTTACATATTTTTCTCTTCTAGTATCTCTTGTTGACGTGTATGTTGGTGGAAGGCATAGACTTCATGATACAACTGCACCAATTGTTCCCGGTAGATATTGGGTCAAATAACCATCAGGCCGGAACCAGTTCGCATCAGCAAGATCAAGCCGTATCCAACGAGGGGAATGAAGAACATCCAAGCAATGTAGAAAGTGGTAGGAATGAACGACGTCCAATTAATCCACGGGAAGCGGCGATTGCTATGCACCGACTGCATGGTGTTCTATTGGGGATTAAAACCGAAGCCGAAGATCATGATCCTACAGAATGCAGTCATTGCAATAAAGGAGTGTAAATTGTCAGCTTATAATATGTTGAAGGAGTAATTCCAAGAGGACTTCAGACAGTGCGGTTATGTTAATTTTTGGGTACCGTAGTCGAACAATGGAAATGTCTTAACTTCTAGAAACATATATATGACAGCTGCAGGTTTGGACAAAATAAAAAGAATAAATCACTGAGGTAATGAAATAAATCCACTACAAAGCCGATTAATATTTTCTTTTGCAGTGTTGGTGCCACAAGAGTCTTGCGTCTGCACGAATGAATACCAATTTTACTCTGTTCGTAAAAAAATACATACTTTAATTTATTCTCGTGAGCCATTCTACACATTTGCTGGGGTTTATTTGCAATAATCATATTTCCGGATTTGTTATTTTTTCATCACATGCTAAGCCTGCTGCAGTGTAAGCAGAAAAAATCAGTGTGCGTAGCAAGCGTTGTTTTTAAATGGGAAAATTTGACTTTTAACTACTACTGGACCCCATTACGAAGACATTAAGCTAGGTATATTTTTTTTATCTTTCTCACTGTAAGTTGCTATTATTGAGTGTGGAATTATATACGACCAGGGAAACAATTTATACCCTGACCCAGGTCTCGACCTTGGCAAAAAGACTTCTAGCGCCCCCCAACTCATTAAAACCGAAAGGAAATTGTTAGAAATACTACTAAAGGATAAGATGTAATTTCTCAATGTATACTTTAATTAATGGAATTTCCCAGCTTGTGTACAGTTGACGCCATCTCACATGCGCACGGTCTCACCATGCATAAAAATAATAAACTCATTTTTCGCGCCATTTTCAGATACTTGAAGGGCTCTCTGTGATTTTATTTCATATTATTTTCCTAAATACCATCCATGAACTACGCATGAAGTATTTTTTTCATTTTGACCAGCGCAAATGTCCATTCTGCCCATTTACAGGACAATGCCTGGCCTTTTCATGACGAATATGCGTATTCTCCATTTAAAAAAATTAGCCTCTCCAAGTGTCTTCGTAGTAGGGTCGGGTAGTATAGGACACCTACGTACATAATTAACAATTAATTTGAAAATTTAATGCAGTTTTCATGTTATATGTTATATTATCACAGTTTAAATTTTTTATTTAAATTAATGCGTGTGATATAAAGAATCGGTGTATGCATAAAACATATGTATCATTTAAGGTAAATTTTGAAGTTATAATTGTTCCATGAACATGGTGATTTGTTTAATTATTTCCATCTTTTATAAGTTTATAGTAAATAAAATCAATGCACCAAATCCTTATACTATAGTATTGTGTAAGAAATAGTTAAAATCGTTATAATTCATGTTTTACATGAAATATACAAAATAAATAATTTTGTGTTGACCCAGTGATGGACATAGTCAGCTTTCTCCTGAAAAAATATAATATCAAAAATATATTAAGAAATTAATGATGAGTGGGTTTTTTATAGGTTATGTCCATTACTGATAAAATAGGTTATTGCAGTAAGTATTCCACAACTAAAAGAAATATTTTATATAAATGACTTTAGTTATTATATAGTTATTGAATAACTTTGTTCAATAGAAGTTATCGTATTGTATAATGTTGTATTTCTAATGATAGTAAAACCGCTTTTCTCAAAGCAAACCTTTTCTTTGGAAAAGCAAGTACCCGAATTTTTCGTGAAAGGTACATCGTTCTTTTACTTCGGTGGAGGTCTATTTTTCAAATTAATTTCTTGTTCTTAAATTTTTCACAATATTACTGATGAATTGTGTTTAATTTATTTTAAGCCAATTCAGATAGAGTAATTATTGTAAGGTTTTAAATGGTTGGCTTTTAAACTGTATGTATCTATGTATGGCTTCTTTGCTATGATATTCTGTTAATAATGGCGGTATAAGACTCCATCGTTGATTTCATATTGTATTAATCGCAATTAAAAAATACATTCATCGCTAACTATGCAAAACCGCGTATGTGACTTGTTTCTAGCTTTCTGTTGGTTTTTTTGTTATGTTTACCTTCTAAAACGATGCAGACTTAAAAATTATAAGAAATCAATGCATATCCTCGATTTCTAAAAAAATGTCACAAGGTTTTGCATAGTCAGCGTTTAATTGGAACTTACCCATGTTTAGCTTTTAAGACGATGCTGATTTTAAAAATATAGCGAATCAATGCATAACCTCGATTTAGAAAAAAGTGCCACTTATGAGGTTTTGCATAGTCAGCGTCGAATTGGAACCTTCATGTGTTAACGGCTTAACACAGAATCGATTGTAACTTTTAAATTGTATTTTAGCATTTGACATACTGTGTTTCGAATAGAATTGTTAAGCAAGTGCCTTCATGTCTGTTACTTCATCAAAAAACACAAATCATAATAGGTTATTATTCTGTATTCACTATAAGAAATAAACTGACTTGGCTGCTCCCACGGCAACCTTTAAACTTTTAATTGAAGCTCCTAGAGGCCGAGGGGTGTAAGTGACAAAAATAAACATACGAGATAATTGAGGCTAAATTTCTTATTACTCAATTGAAAATTGTCAAAATGACGGATTCCGATGTTCTTGTGGGTTTCTAGAATAAAAAGCAGCTATAGTAACAGCTTTGCTGCAAACCAATCGTTAGATTGAAACTAAAGAAGAAAGAAGAGTAACAGCTTATAGTGCAACTAACTACAAAACAAACAAAATGTCACTTATACCTCTTGGCTTCTATCCGCTTCAATTTCAA
This sequence comes from Psococerastis gibbosa, assembly GCA_963971405.1. Taxonomy (NCBI): domain Eukaryota; kingdom Metazoa; phylum Arthropoda; class Insecta; order Psocodea; family Psocidae; genus Psococerastis; species Psococerastis gibbosa. The sequence goes on along the minus strand of OZ020486.1, from coordinate 46,090,208 downwards.
AAGGTTTATTGCTAAATTGGAAAGCATGTTCGAGTAAACTCGGACCGGTTCTTTTAAAATAGTTAGGCTATTCTGGTATATACAAAGGCTTTCCAATGATTTAATAGCTTTGTAGTTGAATCGTAGAACGAATATTCCGATACATTCCGAGACATTATGTATAGGCTACTCTAGGAATCCGCATAGCAGTATATTTATCACGGAACTTCCCACATTATCTATCTATATATGCTAATTGAAAATATGAAAGCATGTGAGGGTTCGTTCTTTGACTCTGGCGGTTATTCCACCGACGTCAATAGTGATTGTAATGCTGGTATTGACGTAGTAGCAGACATTAAAGACAGTCTAAAAATGTCTGCTACCACGTCAATATAAGCATTACTATCACTATTGACGTCGGTTGAATAACCGCCTTAGTTGTGTAGGTTCACTGTGTTTCCCAAGTGGTTCGGATTCCACTATAATCAGGAGGTCCACTGTCCTATGGGCCCACACCGTGGCCTGGGACTGTGTCCAACCATACTACTTGAGTAGGCGGAGGAATTATATTATAACATTTTAACTGGGTTTTCACTGAAGCACGATATATTTTATAAAAACAAGAACAGGAAAAGAAAGTTACAATGGAAAAAAGCCAAATTTCAACTTACCCGCGCGAACTAGTGGCACATCTTCGAACAAACTGGTAGGTTTTGCTTGTTACCTATTTCTAACTTGCTGGCTAGCTAAATCTCTGAGATGGGATCATTGGGTAAATAATATGTCGTTCAATTCTGTTTCCCTATTTTATATTAAGCATTTTAAATTTCTAATAATTATAATAATTTTTCAAAGAACAGCTTCTACTATCTCAGTCCTATTCTCTAATAGAATCAGCATAGCGTTCTATTTTGTTTCCCTATTGCAAATTGTATTAAACATTTTTAATTTCTAATAATTATTATAATTATTCTTCCAAGGACAACTTCTTCTATCTCAGCAAATGTATAAGAAAGCTCATTTGACTTGATAAGGCATATTTAAAACCTAGTCCCAACCGAAAAGATTAATTTTGAATCCATATACAGGTGTACACCAAAAGTTATTTTCTGTTTAATATTGAATATGACTTTTAGCGGGAAAATAGCTAATGTCGGGTATCTCCTTCAGAACTCTCTATTTTCGATACTAGACTCTACTATCTTGTTACCATTTTGTAGTGCAGATTCTTGTGTTTCTGCAGCTCACCCAATTTTAATTTTATACAAACTTCGACACTTGGTAAGTTACTAATTTCATTTTTTTACGTAATTTTGGTCAAAATGTTAAGGGAACCTTTTCTAACCAATCAGACATTTTCTATAGCTCCACGTTCCGTATTTTCTGCGAAATTTGATGTTCTAGACCAGGTTTTCTCCTAATTTTTTACTGTTTGAAAACGAGAGCCTAAGAAATTTCTCATCACAGAGTCACACAGACGGGATGACGAGATATCACTATAAGATTTTATATTACTCCTTAAATTAATAAAGAACCGGTCCGAGTTTACTCGAACATGCTTTCCAATTTATCAAAATTAGTAGATAGAGAAAATTAGTAATTTCTTGGTAATTAATTTTCCTATGGTTACATTTCCGATATCTCGGGGGGGGGGGGGGGGGTTGTCCACCTGACGTCACTGAAGGTGAGGTAAATTCTAGATAGGTCAGACCAACACATTACCACACAGCAATACTGGCAGGGCACGCAATGCATTTGAGCGCGAATTTTCTATAATTTTCTCAAAAAAAAAACATTTTTTTGTACCAAACCAAATACTTTTCTGGGAAAGCAACCTGCCCGGTTTCGTTACTCAATTTAACACCTAAAACATACCTGAAAGTAGAGATCATGGATAGAAAGGCTTCACAGAAAAATTATTTTTTAGTTATTTTTCATGAAAATTTAGTTATTTTTATTTTTTTTACCCTCAGAAGCAAACTGTCAAGGGGCAAGCGACCCACCGCATTTTATCAACATTATCAACAACTACAATATATGTGAATTTAAAAGAAATCGTTGGAGCCGTTTTCGGGAAATAATTTTTTTAGACTTTTTTTGGAGTTTTTTGAAAATAAAAACCCCCCAAATTGAGTTAGCCCAAAATAAAAAAAATAGTCCCGAGTTATGATTTTTGTGAACCTACATGCCGAATTTCATCAAAATCGACCGAGTATTTTTCCCGGAAATCGACGAACAGACAGACAGACAGACAGACATTTCGTAAAAACCACTTTTTTGGGTTCCTGGGACCTTAAAACGTGTAAATCCGTTGAAATCTTGGAATCGAAAATTTTGACCGTCACAAAGCTTTCGTTATACTACGTATAAATTGGAAAGCTAAAATTACCTTTTTCAATCCCCCTGACTAAACACTCTAATACCATTGTAGGACTGTACATGTACATATTATACAAATGTAGGATTATTTCAATTTTCCAATAAATATGGGCCTATGAAAAGTTGGAACGTATAGGCCTAGTGCCAAAATTCAAATTTAAATCGTATAATATAATATTAATATACATATTATATATATATATAATACCATCGATAGGGTTTGAGAGAAGTTTTAGGGCACCCAAATAAAGATTTATGCAAATTTATAGCTTGTTATCTCTCATTCCGAGGTTAAACCCTTATTTTCCTGGACTAAGGGGGAAGATTAAGTAGATCCTCCATCCCAGCAGTTTATTATAATAAATTTTTATATCATATTTATCATTATCAGAGTCGTAAGCGCGAAGATACCGTACTTCGGACTCCCAGTTGGGGTGATTCTTATTTCAGCAGTAATTGTTAGGGATATAACTCTTTGTAGGCTGTTTAATGATGCTTGCACGTGTTGAATCTCCACTCTTCTCCACCAAACAATACACCCATAACTTAAAATAGGTCGGATTATTGTAATATACTGCCAAAGCACAACCTTTGGCCTCAGACCCCATATTTTACCCAGCGTACCACGCAGGGTCCAGAAAGCTGTCTGTGCTCGCTGAATTAAAGACTTAACGTGTACACCAAAGTTGAGCCTACTATCGAGGTATACACCCAAGTATTTTACGCCGTCTTTCAGGACTAATTTCTGGTTGGCAGCAACATGTGGCATCGATGCCACCACTCCCTTCGATCCTAGCACGCCCTCTTCAGCCCTACATACATACTGGTCCCTACATCCTCCATCACTTGCTGCAGATGGTCCTTTCTTGGGCGCCCTCTAGAATCCGGATAAACTTAAAATTTGACAACGTGTTTAGTAAATTAACTTACATAAAAAAGTAATAACTGACCGATCCTGGGGGGACATGTAGAGTAGTGGTACGGACTCCGACTTTCACCCAATAGGCTGTCGGTTCAAGTCCTACCCTTGCTACATTTTCTAGCCACGCTTCGGAGGTCATGTAAAGCAGACAGTCCTCGGCCTTCCCAGTTGAGTGTAAGAGAAGGCTATATAGCCGTAACTCCGCTAGGTTGCATTTAGTAATAGAAAAAAAGTCATTATTTATTTATTTATTTATTTATTTATTTAATATCATATACGGTCAGCATCTTCATAAGATCATGTTTTTATTAAAGCATGACAACACATTCATTCATTTAAGATAAAATATTACTGAACATTGTCAGATTTAAAGTAGATGTCAGCACTCGTAAACGAGTAGTGGTGCAGTCTCAAACTTTCACCAGAAAAATGTTTGGTTCGCGTCTCGCATTTGTTTCTATTCAGGCTTGCCATCCTGGGTCTTTCTTGCGAAAGTGTAGCCTAATTTCTTATTCTTTTATTGCCCCTTCTATGGAAGATCATCTAGTCGCTTGAAAAATTGTTGTGTATTAATCTCAGATTTCATTTAAATGTACAATTTATATTTTCAGATTGTCCTTCTATTTCCCTGCCATGTGTTTCCGTTACTTCGAATTTCTATCATATAAACTGAAAAAGAAAGTGATGCTTGTAGGACGGATGGTAAGTAATCATTTTTAAAAAAAAGGACAATCGCTTTAACTCTAATCTCTACCTTGCCGGGGTGGTGTTCTGAAAACTGCACCAATATTTCCATATCTTGTCCTTACAGATGAATCATGAATAATGACTGATGCCGCCGATGCCGGTTTTGACCGGAATACAACCCCGGCAAGACGGAGTTTCCTTTCTATGGCGCCCATTCCATTGACCGGCTAGGGCTATTTCCAAAAACGGTGACGTGGTAGCAGACATTCAAGGTGGCGTTTCCACCGACCTCGCATTGCAGAATTGACGGAAATGTTTATTTTCCTCTATGCCATAGTTAAAATTGATCAATGATCATACAGTAAAATCACAAACAAACAAACTAAAATTAAAAAATGGCGTCATGGGATAAGTACAAACATTTTAATAGATTTCTATAAAAAGAAAAATTCTAATTTCAGTCAATGTCATTTGCATTCTGCAATGCGAGGTTGATGGAAACGCAACCTAAGTCTTGAATGTCTGCTACCACGTCACCATTCTTGGAAATAGCCCTAGCCGGTCAATGGAATGGGCACCTATTCTAACACTCTACCTTTCAAACTTAAAGTCCCCTGACTCTTGAGTGTTTACACAATGTTAAGTAGTTATCTTCTTCTAAACATGCCTTGCCTAGCGAAGATTGGCGATCTTCATGGCAATAAATTTGGAGTCCGCTGCTCTAAAATGGGAAGTCGCATTCTTACCAAATCCCTGCAACAGGTATATCGACCAGAATGTTCTTCATCTGCCTGGAGCCCTCAGTCCTTTTAACTTCCCTTTGATACAAAATTGAACAACCTGCCTGCGGCCCGACCTTGGTGGTTTGGTATTACATATTGTTATAATACCGTGGTTTATGCAATTGTTGTAAAGTGCAAAGAATATACATATGTATTACATTTTAAATTTTATATTTTATATTTTAGCTTGTTAGATACGGTACGTAATTTTAAGTGTTAGGTATAGGTATTGAGTGCTACCCTCGCACGCCGCTGGCATGAGGGGGCACTTCAGTTTCTATCCACCTATGTAAAAAAATAATAAGAAAATACGTGAATTATTATTTATTATATTACAAGTGAGTGCCAAATGCGCGGGAAATTCAAATTGTTGAATTAATATGTTTGGTGAGTTTTCAATTTTTTCTCCCTTAGATTTAGACACATTAATTAAAATTCTTATTAAATTTCAAAATTCTACCTGTACCTTTTAATGCTTATTAGTATTAGCCTGCCTACCTTTAATTGTTAGATAATGCAACGATTCTCTTGTATTCTAATAACTTATTAAATAGAATTTCCCGCGCGTGACACCTTCTCACTGCCGTATTAAAAAATAAACCCCTTTATAATACCCCTTAATACCTTAATACCAAATATTGTATTGATCGAAATCGAAGGACTAATACGATCCGAAGGATTGCTCTTAACGATTGATATTTTCATTAGTTATATTCATATGGATACGAGCTTAGATGTATAGTCCACGCAAAATGAGAAAAGTATGGACATGGAATGTTTTGATCCTGTGCAACACTTTAAAAATATTCCTTGCACCATTGTGTGCTACCTTGTTGCATTGGATGCAAAGCATAACAAAAATTGTGCAAATAATATTTTTACAGCGTAGCACAGGATCAAAACATTCATTGTCCATACTTTTCTCATTTTGCGTGGACTATACTATTCGCGTCATTTTAATAAGTTGCCTGATGAACTGCAAAGTATCTGTTCAATAAGGGTGTTGAAGAAATGGCTCAGGCTGTATTTCTCCAATTTATATACTTATCATTCTAAAAAAAAATATCATGTCGACTCCATTGATCTGGAAGAGTTAAATTATTACTTATATTAATTATTAATTATTAATATTGGAACAATATGTGAGTTTGTATTGTAGGGGGAATACTGGATTTATACCAACTGATAAATAGGATAGCATTTGGGCAATTGCTTACCGTAGCCAGAGGAAGACGTTCATGAAGCTCAAACCCCCCCCCCCCCCCGAAATGAAATAACTTGACAGTAGATAGAATCGGATTTTGAGAGGAAAAAAAAAACTACTATGCTATGTGATTTCCAATGAAATTTCAGAAACCCTCCCCCCCCCCCACTCTGAAATCTTGGCTACTGCTTTGTACTAATTGTACCGTTCATTTAATTTTTCAGGCAATGCTCTTCTGTAGAGCTTTCATATGGATGCATTTTGTTCAACAAGGCTTTTTAAGGACACAGGAGTTATTCCCTGTGTCGGTCATTATGTACATAGATGTAGCTAATATTTTGATGAACAAACGTCACCGAGTTTACAAGTACAATGCAGCATTGGTTACTTGCGTCGCTCTATTCAAATTTATTCATGCGCACCTTTTAAGTCACGCATATTACTCAACTCTGAGTGTTGAATACACAATTGCCATGGTAAGTTAAAGTACATACTGTATACATTATTTTAAATGTAGCCTTACATAAATTGCTCTATATAAGTTACTACTAGTATTTATAAAGCTATAAACATGGGAAACTTGGCCAGTATTAGTTTTTGCGGTTTAGGTATCTGTTGTAAAATTAATTCCTAATTTCTAACTAAAATTTAAAATTAAACCGCAAGATTGTACGTCCTGTAGGAAATTGGCAGCACGAAATTTTGTTGGAATACAAACCTAAGATCACGTTTGGAAAGTGCGCCAAAAGTATCAGTAGAATACTTAACGTGGAAGAAGAAATGATGACACGGAAGTCGGTACTTTTCTGTTTTGAACTTGTTTTGGATAAAAGGATGAATTTTTTGATTATGAAGAGAAAATAAAGTTATTATATATTATTAATGTATTATTAATGAATATAGTCATGGTTAAGAAGAAAGAACACTTTTTAGTATAATATTCAACAGGTTATGGGCCCAGAACCCAGACACCCGATCAGCTAAGTATAATTTAATATACATGAAAATGATGAAGCCACATGGTGGGTATGTGCTTAACCCTTTTAATGGGTCAACGAATTTCAGTAATTGGAAATTCAGAATGGAACAAATTCTGGAGGAGAATGGTGTTATGGATGTTGTCAACAATTTAGAAAAAGACAAAAATAAAGAAGCAAAGGCACGGAACTTGATTGTGCAAGGACTGGATGACCTAATACTTGAAAGTGTTATGGGGAAATCAACGCCACACGAAATGTGGGAAACCTTAAAAACTACATACGAGCAAAAAGGCTTGCAAGGCCAATTAACTTATAGAAGGAAGCTTCATACGGTGAAAATGGATTTATGTAATGATATGACTACACATCTTCACAAGATAGAAGAAAGTGTAAGGCTCTTGAAGGAAGCAGGAGGCAAGATAGAGGAAGACGAAATAATTTGTGTTATTTTAAATAGTTTGCCGGAGCAATATCAAACAATAGTAACAGTTATTGAAAATACAACGCCTCAAATAAAGTTAGAGAAAGTAAAGAATAAATTAAGAATTGAATACGAAAAGGTGAAAGATCATGGAACAGAGACTGTAAGTAATTCTAATGCATTTAATTGTTGGACCTGTAATGGACCACATTTAGCACGTGATTGTCCTATAAATAAGAATCAGATGCAAAGTTTTCAAAGAGGTGGAAATATAAATAGACCGTTTCGTGGTAGAGGACGTCGAAATTTTAGAAGTAGAGGAAGTAACCGTGGGAGTTACGCAAAGTCAAGTGTATCTGATGGCATAAGCTTTATAGCATTGAATAATAAATGTATGATAGCTAAAGAAGAAGACAATGTGACATTTTTACTAGATTCTGGTAGTACAGACCACTTGGTTGGTGAGGTGTATGAACAGCTGATGACAAATATAATAAAATTACCACAACCAATAGAAATTGTTATTGCTAATGGTCAAAAACTTATAGCAAGAAAGAAAGGGAATCTGAAATTAGAATATAATGGAAGAATGATTAATTTACAGGCAATTGTAGTGAATGGTTTATCGCACAATTTATTATCTGTTAACCAACTAACCAGAAAGGGAATTAAAGTTATTTTTAGCCATGATGAAGCACAGCTACTGAGTGAATCAGTTAATTTCAAATTTAAGAAGATTGGAAAAGTTTATAAGATGGTATTTCAGCAACCAAGCAAAAAGCAGTCAGAGAAGTACAATAATATGCAGGTAAATGCTAATTTTACGCTGAAGCGCAGTAAATACAATGAACAGGAAGCAAGTTTGTGGCACAAACGCATGGGACATTTAAATAGACGCAGTATGAAGTTATTAAATCTACCCGTTGAGGAGAAGGTATGTGAGACATGTATTAAAGGGAAGATGACACGTTCACCATTTACTTCCTGTGCGAAGCCGAGATCATCACGAATTGGTGAATTATTACACACTGACTTGTGTGGACCTATAACTCCACCCACGAGGAATGGAGAAAAATATTTTCAGGTCATTGTGGATGATTATTCTCATTTTTTAGTTGTGTACCTACTTAAAAATAAAAGTGAAGCAGCCGGAAATGTTATAGACTTTATAAAAAAGTTAGAAGCTAAACACAACACAAGAGTACATCGCATAAGATGCGACCAAGGCAGAGAGTTTATTAATAAAACGCTGTTGACGTTTGCAAGTCGACATGGAATTAATATACAAAAGAATATTGCTTATTCTAGTGCTCAAAATGGAGTCAGCGAGAGATATAATAGATTAGTGCTTGATGTAAGCAGAACTTTAATGTGTGAAACTGATTTAGAAAAAGAATTTTGGGGTGATGCTGTACTTACCGCCGCTTACCTATTAAATCGGCGACCCTCGAGAGTAATAAATAATGAGACACCAGCAAGTATCTGGCATGGTACTACTGATCTTAAGAAAATACGTATATTTGGATGTAAATGTTACTACACACCGCTACCAAGAAAAAATAAATTAGACGAAAGAGGAAAAGAAGCACGGTTTATCGGCTACACTGACAATGGTTGGCGATTGTGGGACATCAGAGAGAGAAAATTAATTTCTGCTCGGGATGTTAAGTTTATAGAAGAAGAAAAGAAGATTAATCCATTAATCATAATAGCGCCTACTCATGGTGAAAAGGAGAAATCTCCTGAATTAAGTGAAGACGATGAAGATGTAAGCCAGAAATACAGCCCAGGAAGTGACGATGAATATGTACGTCAATCGAGTGGATATAGCAAGCAGAATACGCCAGAGAGATGTCAAAAGCAAGATGCAAATTCAGATAGTGAAGTTTATCAGCGATCAAGGAGAAATGTCGTGATACCACGCAAGTATGACGAATACGAATTATATATGGCATGCAATGCAGTAATTTATGACATACCATACGCAGTTCAAGATTTACCTGATAGAGAAGACTCAGAAAAATGGTACGATGCAATGAAAAGGGAAATGCATTCAATAGAAAAGAATAAAACATGGATTCCAGTGAAAAAGCCAGAAAATAAGAAAATTATTGATATGAAATGGGTGTTCAATTTTAAAGAACATGAAAGCCAAGACATGAGATATAAAGCCAGGTTAGTGGCAAGAGGTTTTATGCAAGAAGAACAATTAAGCTACGGGGAAATATATTCTCCAGTTGCAAAAATGAACACATTACGTACATTACTAGCTATTGGTAATCAACGAAAATATTATTTTCACCAGATAGACGTGAAAACAGCATTTTTGAATGCGAATATAAAATCAGATGTGTATGTGTATCCGCCGGAAGGATTTAAAAGAAATGATAATTGTGTATATAAATTGGAAAAAGCCATTTATGGATTAAAGGAGGCAAGCCATGCATGGAATCAGAAATTCAATGAAGTAATGATGAAGTATAATTTTGAAAGGTCTAAAAATGACAATTGCTTATACAAGAAAAGAGAAAATAATGAAAGTGTTTACATTTTATTATTCGTCGATGATGCAATAATTGCATCAAATAAATTGAAAAATATTGAAGAAATCAAATCGCAACTTACAGCAGAATTTGACATGAGTGACAAGGGAGAGTTATCAATATTTTTAGGGATGGAAATTGACTATGATAGAGAAAATGGAATTATGAAAATTCATCAAACTGAATACGCAAGAAGAGTATTATTGAAATTTAATATGCTTGGGTGCAAACCAGTAAGAATACCTATAGAAAAATGTGAAAATCTTACTAGTCTTGAAGAGACAGAAGAAGAATTAAATATAAGAAAAAAGTGCAGAACCGCTCTTGGATGTCTACTATATGCAGCGATGCTAACAAGACCAGATTTATCTTTTGTAGTGAGTTATCTATCAAGATACCAAGATAAAGGAGGAAGTGCTTTATTTACAGCAATTAAAAGGGTATTAAGATACCTAATGGGTACGTACAATTATGGACTTTGTTATAAAAGAATAAGTGATGAAGATTACAATCAATTGAAAATAGTGGGATTTACGGATGCCGACTGGGGCAATGATCCAGTAGACCGGAGAAGTACTTGTGGTTACGTTTTCTACGTGATGGAATCACTTGTATCATGGGGATCAAAGAAGCAGACATCAACGGCACTTAGTTCGACAGAAGCTGAGTACTACGCGTTGAGCATAGGAGCCAGTGAAGGAAGTTTTTTGAAGAAATTATTAAAAGACTTTGATGAAATTACACAGTGTATTGGTATACTAGTCGATAATCAATCAGCAATGAAGATAGCGGAAAGCCCAGATCAGAAGAGGCTGAAACACATTGACATAAGAATTCACTATGTGAAAGAATTGATTACTAATGAAGAATTGAAACTCAACTATATTCCGTCAGAAGATCAAATAGCCGACGTGTTAACGAAGCCAGTACCAATATCAAGATTTGTCCAGCTACGACAGAGCTTAGGTTTGAAGGAGGCTGTTGGAATACAAACCTAAGATCACGTTTGGAAAGTGCGCCAAAAGTATCAGTAGAATACTTAACGTGGAAGAAGAAATGATGACACGGAAGTCGGTACTTTTCTGTTTTGAACTTGTTTTGGATAAAAGGATGAATTTTTTGATTATGAAGAGAAAATAAAGTTATTATATATTATTAATGTATTATTAATGAATATAGTCATGGTTAAGAAGAAAGAACACTTTTTAGTATAATATTCAACAAATTTGATACTTCTTATTGTTTATTTAATGAACTAAGTAAGTTATTAAAGATTTGGCTCATTTCAGTTGCATCATAGGGTATTTTTAATTTTTAGTACCGCAGGTTTTTCATAAAAATTATAATAGATAGAACTCATAATTTATATACAATATAATTTCGAGTAAAATAAATTCCATGAAAAACCAAAAATTAAAAATACCTTATTAGGCCTATATGATGCATGAAGTAGTCTTCTACAACTTAAATGAGCTAAATATTTAAAGACTTGCTAAGTTTATTAAATAAAATATAAAAAGTTTTAAATTTCGGGCTTCCAATTTCCTACGGGATGCACACTTTAATTAAGGCAATTATTCACAATGAATCCCCTCATCTCGGTAACTAGGCCTATTCCAGAGACGGATCTAGCCCATTTTTGGGGGGGGGATAGTTGAGGGTCTAAATAGGAGAAACATATGTAAGATCGATTAAATCAGAGAGTAATAAATTAACTCACAATAGATTAAGTAAATTTGTGTCCGTTTATGGCCTATACTAATTGGTCGGTCTTATGCTAAAGTTATCCAAGCGACAAAATGTGAAATTTTGAACTTAGTGCATATTCTGATAGAGTGCTCCAAGTTGCAGGTAACACGACGTTGTCAAACGGCAATTACACTCTGGTTGAATAGACTCAATAGAATAGAGTCAATTGTATAGAGCCCCGAACTTGAAAGTCGATTTACTAGAAATCGCTTCGGTGTCGCTTGGTTCACTTTGGAATAAGACCGGCCAATTGATAATAATTATCTAATTAGGAAAAAAATGTACGGGATCTCACTCAAACCGATTCTTTTTGTTTTGCTTTAATAATTGTACACATTTTTCTCTTTTAGTTTGTCTCGTTGACAAATATGGTATGGAACGGAATCGACTTCATGGGGGCATTGGGTCACCATCACGCTAATATTTACCTGCCCTGTGAGGGGGATCAAAGAAATCACATATATGAAGATATGAATGTTGAATGGGACTACGCCGCTGTACTATTACAAGTATATCTCATTTTGACAGGAAAACAATATGACCCCAAAAATTGGAAAACTTCAAGCGGCAGTGGGAATGATTGGCAATAGCCTGGTAAAACACATCAGCTCGCCTACCATGGCTATTATTTTTTAATCTTAACCTGTGATTGAAAATTTTAACAAGATAATTTTACAATTTCACAAGCGACTTCGGTGGCCTGGTGGTAGCGTGCTTGTATTTGCGCGAGTCTCTACACACCTTGCAATCGGAGACGTGTCGTAACTCGACACAAGTACCTATAAGGTTACTTTACTTAGTACGGCAATTTAAGAGATTAATCGGATACATTCATAAAATTAATTTTACGCGATTAACCTTTTTTAATAAACAAACAAACAAACAATATGAAGTGCTATTCGAAATTGTTTTGTTTACATTTTTAACCCCGAGAATAACGTAATACAAATCGCCATAGTAGGCCCAAGGAAAGAAGAAGAAACGGAGCGGATAATTAAAAAAAAAATGAATGTACGGTAGTTAATGTTTAGTAAATGAAAAAAATTAAGATAGTGTATTTAGCGTTAAGTAATATAATTTCAGCCGGGTACACACTTTCTGCCTTACGCGATTTGCCGCTGTCTTTTCTACTGTAGGGATATGGCTTGGGGAATGGTCGGTGAAAAACTACTGAGTCTTCAGACGATTTCTATGATCTGGCGTGTCTAAGGGAAAACCATGCAGTTTTGTGCTGGCGAAATCGCCGGGAAATCGCCAACAGATCTTCTGCTAGCCCTATGTTTACAATAGAGAAGACGTCGGAAAATCGCAACTGGAGAATCGTTCCTGTGTACCGGTCTTAACTTCTAGAAATAAATTTTTTTATATGGCTGCTTCAGGCCTAGGAAAGAATAACTTACTGAACGGATTATTTAAACACGGTACCGTAATGAAATTAACCCGCATCGAAGCCGTTGACTATTTTGTTTGTAATGTTGGGCCCACTGGAACCTAACCTGTTGACAAATGATTAATTTACTCTTGTGAGTCTATTTACAATGGGGGGGGGGGGGGGGTATTTTAAGTAGCCGAAATCAATTTTATTCCTGGATAATGGATAAGTTATTATTTTCTCCCGTGTTAGACCTGCTGCAGTTTAAACAGAGAAATATAGTGTGGGTGGCATACGATGTCTTTCAATGGGAAAACAATTGATTCCATCCAGCCCCCCCCCCCTCCCCAGGAAGAAATCAAGTGACTTCTAAAAACCTCTTTAAAGCTTATTATACTACTTTATAACAATAGTGAATACTACCTACCCAATAATATGCAGATTATGTTTTATTAGTAATATTTTTAATATTGAATATTAATCTTTCATGTTTAAATTTTAAATTTATTCTTTATAATTAATAATAAGTGCCTATTTTTTTAAAAGGTCTGCTTTTCCGTACCGAAACATGGCATCTCAAAACCCCCTCCGTCCTTAAGAGGTTTATTAGATAGAATGAGATAAAACAAATCCAAATAAAATGCCTTTAGGTAAAATAATTTTGACTGAATTATCAAAAAAAAACTTCCTCCGTGTGAGACCTCCGTTCATTTCACCTTTTTGGCCAGCCCTGGCTACTCTATAATGGTATATTTTTTTTTGAAATATTCTTCAGTTACACTTACCCGATCTTTTCGTCTATGGTAAATTTTCGTTTTCTTTAGTAGAGGGTTGTTTTTCAAATTAATTTCTTACCCATTCATTTTTCACAATATTCATGAATTGAATTTTAGGAAATTCATGTAGGGTCAGTAGAAGGTGCTTTATTGGGGGCATTATATAAGATGAGACGATATCTGAGGATACGAGCTTAGATGCATAGTCCACGCAAAATGAGAAAAGCATGGACATGGAATGTTTTGATCCTGTGCAACACTTTAAAAATATTCCTTGCACCATTTTGTGTTACCTTGTTGCATTGGATGCAAAGCATAACAAAAATTGTGCAAATAATATTTTTACAGTGTTGCCCAGGATCAAAACATTCCATGTCCATACTTTTCTCATTTTGCGTGGACTATACTATTCGCGTCATTTTATATAAGATTTATATCAGATGAGACGATATCTGAGGACATGCTACGTAGAAAATGAGCACCCCAAAATTTGTTGTTTTTATGGACTTTTTATTTTTTTATTTAATTAACAAAGGAAGTCATTAAAGATTTGGCTCATGGAAGTTGTAGAAGACTACTTCGTGCATCACATAATCGGGTATTTTTACTTTTCGGTTTTGTAGTTCTTCCAAGATTCCCAGAATACGCATGATTTTAGTCCGTTCTGGTATTAATGAAAGAACTAAGGTAACAAAAATTTAATATTTCTTATTACATGATGCATGAAGCAGTCTTCTACAACTTCCATGAGCCAAATTTTTAATGACTTGCTTTATTAATTAAATAAAAAATAAAAAGTCAATAAATACAACAAATTTTGGGGTACTCATTTTCTACGTAGCATGTCCTCTTTACGTTGTCATACTGCATATAACGTACGGTATAGGCATGAAATGGTATAGGCTAGAGTTCCCTTGTAATATTAATTTTATATTGCTGATTTTGCTACCACCAATAAATTACCCCTTCATGTGTTAAACCAAGAGCGGATCCAGCGCGAAAAATGCAGGGGGGGGTCACAAGTTATAAGTAAGTTTGAAAGGAAATTTTTTTGTTATAAATTTGAGTTTTACTAAAAAACAACCCCCCCCCCCCCCCGTGGATCCGCCATTGATTGTAACTCTTCTGCATTGTTGCTGTATTTAAACTATAGTGAATACCCCTTCAATTTATCTTGAATCACATTTTTTTTCTTAGTATGCCAAAACTAGGGAATTTAATAATTTTTTTCGTGCGCAAATTAAAAACGTTTCTTTATTAATAGTCCAATTTTTATATATTTCTATTAAATTATTTATTATTCACCACTTAAAATTATACCTACAGGTATACTAAGTCCAAAATAAAGTATCTATGTAATGATTTTTTTAGTAAATTAAAAATTCTTTTTTTAAATGCCCGATATTCTAAATTTTCTATAATTTATATAGGATATTCACGATTTAAAATTTACTGGTTTTCCTAATGATTTTTTAAAAAAAAATTAGTCGCAATAAAAAATGAAAATGAAAAGCATCGCGTCTTGACTGCTCTTGTGGCAATGATTTTTAATATTTTAATTTCAATAAATCAATTTTAACATTTTGCCTATCTTCGTGCAATAGCATTCTATTTAAAAATCTGGTTTGGAATAAATGAATACACGACAACATGACTATAAGAAAATAAACGTAGATACTTTAAAATAAGGTCCAGTGGGATAACTAACTTTGTAGCTTAACTTAATCTGATTTTGTGTGTTTTTATGTAATCTAGACAATCTATTATACTTAATAATTTTAGCCTGTAATATTATCGTATAATCGTCGACTGCCTAATTGAAGAGGAGACTTATCGAAATCTCCAAGTATATAACGGCAGAGATTTCGAAATATTTTGTAAACAGACGAAATTTTTTTTTTGTCCAAGTAATTACCGGTTCGGCAGCCGCAAAGATAATTATGATTAGTCGCATGAAAAATTTATAAATAAAAGCAATTCGCAATAATTTCTTTGTAATTTAGTCTGATGAATAGACCTAGTCTGTCTGCCTTTAGTGAATATTTCAACCGATTCTTTCATTGAAATTTATTTAGTGTATTGCACCTGTGTCCTGTAGCATTCAAGACCGTAGCCAGGGGGGTTCATGGGGGTTGAACGCCCCCCCCCCCCAAAAAAAATGAAATGGCTTGACACTAGATAGAATCGGATTATGGGAGGAAAAATAAAAACTACTATGTAATATCCATTAAAATAACCCCCCCCCCCCCAATCCTAGCTACGACGTTCTTGGTAGCATCAGATTAATATGAAACCAGTTATTTCCGAATAGGTGGACTACGCGGGAACCCGTTCTTAGATAGCTTCGATGGAAAGGTTATCCAGAAAAATATTTTTTTTAGTATTTTGTTAAGAGGATATGTCACGTAAAAAATTGGCACCCCAAAATTAAATACTTTTCATTTTTTATTTAATTAACTCAGCAAGTTATTAAAAATTTGGCTCATATAAGTTCCAGAAGACTACTTCGTGCACCATATAATCGGGTATTTTTACTTTTTGGTTTTGTACTTCTTTCAAAAATCCCAGAATTCGCGAAATTTTAGTCCTGTTCAGTCTGTTCTGGTATTTATGGAAGAACAAAGGTGCTAAAGTTTTAATATATATTATATATGTTTAATATATATTATATTATGCATGAAGTAGTCTGTTACAACATCCATGAGCAAAATCTTTAATGACTTGCTTTGTTAATTAAATAAAAAATTACACAGTCAATAAAAACAAGACAATTTGGGGTGCTCATTTTCTAGGTAGCATTTCCTCTTGTGAATTGAACCTTTTTTGTTCTTTAATTGTTTCCACCCTGAACTAGACAATCAAGAGCGGTGCGATCTAGCGGGGTTGGCTTACAATCGAATAACTCCCTCGGAAAACGTTCTAACCCACATTTTTTCAAAACGTAGAACAATGATCTAAACTAAATTCCCCACCAGCCAGTGTTTCTAGTCCTTGAATATTCCGACAGATGACAGCTTAATCCACTCTGCAACCTAGGTGAGCGCGCAAGAACATAATAGCCTGACTTTGACGACATATTTTATGAAAATGAGCGGAAGTACGTTATTCGAGGAAGATCTTCAATTATAAGTTCTTCTTTGTGTGAATTTTTGAGAAATTAAATTGTTGTAGCCGTTTCTGAGTAAATATTTTTTGGTGGCTTTTGGGGTAAAACGTTACCCCTAGACATAATGTGCGACATGTAATGGCGGATCCACGTCTTGGCAGCCCGCCCCCCCTAAATGAGTAAATTCATAGATACATTGTAAAAAAAAAAAAAACACCAAAAAATTACCTTTTAAACTTAGAAAAAACTTGCGACCCCCCCCCCCCCTAAATTTTTCACAGGATCCGCCCTTGGCTACATGTCGCATTTAATCAAATTCTATTGATTAGTGTAGCCCCAAATCGAGTTACAAACAGACAGACGGATATTTCATTTTATAAAATCACTTTTTGATTCCAGGGATCTCAAAACTTGAATATCCATTGAAATCGTGAAATTGAAATTTTCTACCATCACAAAGTTTCACTTGAGAAACGGGCTGGTGGGCAGCATGAGGTCGCTTAAGATGCTTAACTTAGGCTACAGGCAGAGGCGTAAAGTTTTAGAATGATGGTGGGGGTAAATCTAAGTAGACCATGTGACGTCATCAGGCAGGATTTAAGGAAAAATTTAAAATATACTATATATAATTAATCTAATTTACGCATTTTAATAGTTGTAAAGCATAGCTGTAGATTTGACAAAGCTAAAAAAGGAATGCTTATGTTCATATTGCTGTAAAGGGGACCATGAAGTATGAACCACGGCTTACTATGGTCGAGGCTGGGGGGGGGGGGCTTCGCCCGCCCAAAATTAGCTGGGGGGCAAGTTGGACCTTCCCCCCCCCCCCCAACTTTACGCCCCTGGATATAGGTGATCAATATAATTACGAAGGCTATCACGGCTGGAGGTGGATGATGATTGATGAAGTTGTAGAATCAGGGTTGATGTGCAAAGGGCTGTTCTTATCAGTGGCGGATCCACGGAGGTGTCATGACCCCCTTCAAGCGCCCTGAGGGGTGCCAAGCTGAGACGAATTTAGTAACAATACATATTATCTAATTAACAAAAAACCGTAAACCAAAATAGGTTACCGTAAACCAGTCTATTTTTGTTAGCAAAGGGCCATGATCCTTTCAAATAAAACATAAATAATTAGATTACTCGTGACTTCATGGTATTTCATTTTAATAAACAAAAAATAACAAAAACTTAGAGTTTTTGTTATTTTTTGTTTATTAAAATAAAAAGCTGGATGCGCCACAATTTTTTATATGTTATATATATATTGTATATTTCATATGTAGGTTATTGATATAATCATAAAGGCTTTCACAAGCGGAGGCGGATGATGAAGCAGCAGAATTCGGGCTTATGGGCAGAGGCTTGTTTTTATACTTAACTTATAGATAACATAATTATAAGATTAAGAAGGCTATCACGGCCGGAGTCGGTTGATGAAGTAGTACAATGAGGGATGATGGGCAGAAAGTGACCTCTTCTTATGTCTTATAGGTGATCATTTTAATTAATAGGGCTTTCACGGCCGGAGGCGGGTGATGAAGCAGTAGAATTCGGGCTTATAGGCAGTCTTGTTTTTATGCTTAACTTATAGATAAGATAATTATAAGATTAAGAAGACTATCACGGCCGGAGTCGGTTGATGAAGTAGTACAATGAGGGATGATGGGCATCTTATAGGTGATCATTTTAATTAATAGGGCTTTCACGGCCAGAGGCGGGTGATGAAGCAGCAGAATTCGGGCTTATGGGCAGAGGCTTGTTTTTATACTTAACTTATAGATAAGATAATTATAAGATTAAGAAGGCTATCACGGCCGGAGTCGGTTGATGAAGTTGTACAATGAGGGATGATGGGCAGAAAGTGACCTCTTCTTATGTCTTATAGGTGATCATTTTAATTAATAGGGCTTTCACGGCCGGAGGCGGGTGATGAAGCAGTAGAATTCGGGCTTATAGGCAGTCTTGTTTTTATGCTTAACTTATAGATAAGATAATTATAAGATTAAGAAGGCTATCACGGCCGGAGTCGGTTGATGAAGTAGTACAATGAGGGATGATGGGCAGAAAGTGACCTCTTCTTATATCTTATAGGTGATCATTTTAATTAATAGGGCTTTCACGGCCAGAGGCGGGTGATGAAGCAGTAGAATTCGGGCTTATGGGCAGAGGCTTGTTTTTATACTTAACTTATAGATAACATAATTATAAGATTAAGAAGGCTACCACGGCCGGAGTCGGTTGATGAAGTAGTACAATGAGGGATGATGGGCAGAAAGTGACCTCTTCTTATGTCTTATAGGTGATCATTTTAATTAATAGGGCTTTCACGGCCGGAGGCGGGTGATGAAGCAGTAGAATTCGGGCTTATGGGCAGTCTTGTTTTTATGCTTAACTTATAGATAAGATAATTATAAGGTTAAGAAGACTTTCAAGGCCGGAGTCGGTTGATGAAGTAGTACAAAGAGGGCTGATGGCAGAGAGAGAGACCCCTTCTTATGCCTTATAGGTGATCATTATAATTAAAAGGGCTTTCGGAGGCGGATGATGAAGCAGTAAAATCAGAGACCTGTTCTTGTGGTTGACTTTATAGGTGATCAATATAATTACAGAGGGCGTGGCGGATATTTTATTGTTTAACTTTGAACTGAATTAATAGGCTGGAGCCAACGTGCGTCTTCAGGCAGAAATACAGACAGAAATGTCGGCAACGTGATTTGAAAATAATATTTTTGGCGGGACACTAATTTTGTGTCGAATCTCTTACACAGAACTCTCTACAACAGAACTTGTCAACTTCATTCTACAAACCTGTTACATTCTGAAGTGCAGCTTTCTTCGTTGTAGCTTAACTTTTTTTTAAATTTACGACAACCTTAGTAAGTACTTTATTGAATTTTTAATTCGGTACTTTATAAGCCTCCTCTTAGATGAATTATTCTGGAAAATGGATGTGTTAAAAGTCAGTGCGAGAAAGTGTAGGCTATCTGTAAATTAGAAAACTGTGGTGATGGAATGGATGCTGACGTAAGCAGGTGAACTTTACAATTAAGTAGGTACTGGTTATGACAAATATTTGGGAACCTCAATTTCTCAAGGTGTTAGCGTTCGACCGGGGCGACTTCAGGAAGTGGGTTCGGGCGACACCCCACCCCCTCCCACACACGTGGCACTCCCCTCCTCCCACGCGCGCGGCACTAAGGGGGAAGAGGAAGAAGAGAAGAAGGAATCTCAATTTTATCGGGCGTAACGCCAACTGACCCTACAAGTGAATTAATATATTGATACACTTATAACATTTTCAGATTGTGCTTAAACATACAAACTATCATGGATTGCTTACGGAGATGGATAAATGAATTTTATGCGCTGCCATATAGAAGGAGAATGTTGGCAGTGATGAACGTAGAGATGGTAAGTAACAGGGTTACTCCCACCATGGTAGGTAGAGCAATGGAAACTGGAATCCGATGAATGCCGTCATAATAATTATACTGAAATGGACAACTAACTTTTTGAAATGACTTAGCTTGACTTAGCGAGGCGCCAAGGCGCATCCAGCTCGGGGGACTTTTGGCCGCTGCCACTACACCACGCCATATCGGACGATCTTCCGCCTGTAATGCCCCGAAATGGTTAAGGGTGCACTACGAATGGGCAAGGAGTTCTCCAAGAAGACTAATTAACTTTAATTAATTAATTAATTAGCTTCCAGTCTTGGGGTGCACATGTTCCATTTCAAATATTTTTAAAAAATTTAACAATTTGGCAAAACGCCCTCCTTTGATTGGAGGGTCAATTTCCAAATGTAATGCCTCACGGAAAGAGGCATTTCCCTCTTCAGAGGAGCAGTCTTCAAGGTTCAAATTACCATGATGTTCGCCAATCTTTGATAGAAGAGGCATTTTGAGAAGAAGAAGAAGAAATGTGTTTGCATGCCAGCAATAATATGCATGGCACACACTAATTGTGAGTTAAGGCCTTAAAGGGGATAAGGAATTGAGAGAGAATAGTAAGGTCGAATGGAGGCAAACCTATTTCAAAATAGGCAACTCACTGGCTACCTGAATCGGTACCTACTGAATACTGACCAATATAATGTGCTCAGGCCTCAGCACTGAGGAGGAAGTCGTCTTGTGGTCTTTTGTATTATGAAAAGTCAGGTTTCTCACAGATTCTACTTTCAACAGCTTTACCAAAGATTGTGGGAGAGAGCGAGAGATAATGAAATGAAAACGAAAACGACTTTATTGACAAATCAGAAAGCTAACAATAAACCTATTAAGTCTTGTTTTCGTGCTAACTCTAAAAAAAAGTATTATTAATGCTTCAAACTATTACGAGAAGAAAAAAAAGGGAGAGAAAGGGAAGTAAAGAGAAAGAGAGAAAATATGGATGCCCTGACCTCACTTCCGAAGGATAGAGTGTCTTCTAAGACCAACATAAAACGATTTTCTTAGACCAGTAGGTCTTTTCAAGACATTGTCAAGACATCTATCTGGAGGGAGAGTAGTGGTACGGACTCTGGCTTTCACCCGAAAGGTTGTTGGTTCGAGTCCTATACTTGCTACATTTTCTGGCCATGCGGGTCTTTCTAGTTGAGTGTAAGAGAGGGCTGTATAGCCCTAACTCCGCTAGGTTGGCTTAGTAATAGAACAAAAAAGTCAATATTTATTTAATTATTATTTATTTATATTCACAAAAACGTTTCTGCAAATAAAACTAGTTGGGTGCCATCCTGAGGTTGACCCCTATTTACTGGTTTGTCTGAAGGGTATAAGTTAGATTATTTTTTAAATTTTCAGGTTTTGGGCATATTACAGATGCTCTTCTCGGCGTACCTTCTCAGTAAAGGCTTTCTAGTGACATCAGCTGCTTTGTTCTATACAACCTATTCATGTCTGAACCATACTGAGGACTTGTGGGAGAATCGTTCTAGATTAAGTACATTGCGAATCGCTAAAGAACTTCGAGCCCTATCGGATAGAAATGGTTCTATGGTGATGTTTTTCTTTGTCGCTTACGGCGTAAATCATCGGCAAAATGAACATCAGTTTGCTATGGTGAGTTTATAAGTAAATTGCAAATACATTTGATATAGTAGTAGTATGGTTGGACACAGTCCCAGGCCACGGTGAGGGCCCATAGGACAGTGGACCTCCTGATTACAGTGGATTCCGAACCACTTGGGAAACACAGTGAAGTCACGCGATTAGTTCGGAGGTGACCAGGACAAGTCCTACCATGTTTCCCTACCGGCACTGTGCACACGACCAAGTTATCTGCATCTTTGAACCTGCTCTGGTCCGCTGGATTCAACTTGGTAAGGCGGCCGGCTAAGGATTTGATATAAGAAGGCAATGATAATATAGCTTGCTAACCGAAATTAGAGGATATAGGAAAAACTGGACTTGTAGGGATTCGAACCCACGATCTAGCCCTAACCGGGACTTCGTCTTAGTGCAGACCATCTAAATCCTCTTCTTATCCGCCCTTATTGACAGGATTCGTATTGCTAGACATGTTAGCACAGCTACACAACTACCTAACCAAACTGGTCTGTGAGCTTACTTTATTGCATATAGGCAGTTAAATTGCCGTATTATATAGTATATATACTGTATACAATATATATATTATATATATTATATATATATATATATTATATATATAAATATATATATTGTATAACACTGACATTAAATATAATATAGCGTGCTTTTGCTTGAGAAACAGTCCAGCTGGTTGATAATTGGGTAAGGTTAAGGAGTTGAGGTTGGAGACCGAAACATGTAAAGCAGGCGGTCCCAGGCCTTCCTACTTGGGTGTAAGGGAGGGCTTTATAGCCCTATCTCCGCTAGGTTGGCTTAGTAATAGAACTAAAAAAGTCAATATTTATTTATTTTATTTACTAAACACAATATGATTTTTTTTTTAAAAACCTGGGTCCACCCAAACTTTTGCTTTCATCGGTAAGGAAAACCCGCGACTACCGGTCATGTTGCTGATCACAATATCCCAAATAGTGAAGTAGGTATCCTCAACTAGGCCTAGTACATTTTTCTTCAGCGCCTCCTTTCAACAATTCTGCTTTAAGCAACTCTGTCAGCCTGGCGGGGGATTGAGTGAGTTTATTAACTTGATCGAGACACTCTAAGGGCAGGCTCCTTCAACTAGGAGAGAAGGGGACTTGACTGACAGCGTTGACTCCAAACCACTTGGGGAACACAGTGAAGTCACACGATAATTCGAAATTGATCAGGACTCGACACGCTCGTCGACTGACTAGTATAGTCTCAGCGCGTTATCATGACCCACCATGTTCCCCTGCCAACGCTGTGCACACTACCAAGTTTGCTTGCAGTTTAGAACTGGCTCCCTTCTAATAAACAAAAAATAACAAAAACTTAGGGTTTTAGAAAAACTGGTTATAACAACCCGAATTAGTGAGTTTCCCTCTATAGATGGCAGTTCTTGCCGAAAGCGCTCAGGATTTTATACTAACACAAGTGGGTTTCTTAGACAAAGTTAATTTCTTAACGATTATTTGAGTTTTACTAATTCGGGTTGTTATAACAAGTTTTTCTAAAACCCTAAGTTTTTGTTATTTTTTGTTTATTAAAATGAAATACCACGAAGTAACGAGTTATCTAATTATTTATGGCTCCCTTCTCATGTTTTGAACTCAGACACATTCTCTCTTTGAACTGCCTTCTTTTTATATTTTTTGCTTTGTTTTTAGTATTTCTCATTGCTTGCTGGATTAGTCTATCACTTTGCCTACACAATGGCTTGGGCGCAGCATCTTCTGGAAGCGGGTAGAGCTGTACGTCCAATAGTAGATCTGAGAAACAGGGAATGAAGAAGACAGCTATCCAACAGAAAGCTGCAGCAGATAACTTATAATTGGGAATCAATCAACAGGGTGTATTAGTTTAAAAGAGATTATTAAAAAAGAACTGCAACCATACTGAAATTAATTTTAAGTACATTAGTTGTGATATTAAAAAAAAAAATGATTGACTATTCATACTATATATAACAAGTAGGTAGCGTTTAATAATTTTTTGTATCTACAATAAAACCAAACTAATTGTTGATGCAAAGCAAAGTTGGCTACACAGTGCAAGTAGCAAAATTATGTCTTAAAAATGTATTTATTCATCAAAAAAACTAAGAGAATTTTCCGTTTCCTTTTAAGCTTTTAAAAAAACTTAATGTACTTTCACACTTAAAGTTTTAATTTAAAGAAGTTAAAGCTAAAGCAATAAGTTAAGTATCAAGAATAATTATTTCTGTTTAGCTTGCAACATAGACCAAACGATGAAGAGTTCTATTTTTTGACATTTTAATAATGATGGTGATGGTACATAAATTATATAAAAAAAAGTACATTTTTAATCCTATCAAAAATTCTTCTGTTTCGATTTTAATTTGCCATGTATACAGTAACTAGCTATCTACAGTATCTTCTAATAATTCAGAAATATCTATAATATTCATTTTATAACCAGTCAACGGATTATATATGTCACTCTCAGCCTTAAAAGATAATTAGCTATATAGGCTAAGTACTGTAGGTGGTTCTCTTTTGCACCATTCCATTTCCATATTCAATTGACTAGGTGAAAATAATATCGCAACCAATTAATATTATATTATTAATTAAATTAGAAGCAATCGTAAGTTACATGCAAATTTAGAATTAATTATTTTGCTTGGCATTAAGAATTTGCACTGGTCATGAAAGTTATAGCCTACCTGTTGTATCGTAGTGTTCTAAAAATAAATTAACACTAACTCATCCGTACGAGGGAAAACCGATTATGCGCTCTGGTGCCGCAGTTTTTTTTTTAATAGAAATATACTGTATGTGTTATTCGTAGTCGTAGTCTAGGTCTTTGCCTAAAGTAGCATTATTACAAAATAATAAAATGTAGAATAGCTAGTATCTTGCGTATCATTGCTCTACAATGATTGTCTTTCCTTTGTATTAATTGTTTATACAAATTAGATGGTGTAGGGGTTTCTTGAATGCTGTCTTAGCAAATAACAAAGAAAATGTAAAGCCTTTCAATCATTTTAGTTTTACATTAACAGGTTAAGTATTTTGTTGACTAATTTACTTTGGATCAAGTCATTGATATTGGCATATTTTAAAAATAACTTTCTTTATAGCCCAGCTTGTCTCATTTTGTGTGTTTTATGACATTTTGACGATTATATTTTACTAGTTCTAACTTAATTACATTTTCTACGGTACCCTTCTAATCTACTTTCTTGACTTCCTTTGGGGGAGACTGAAGTTCGGTATCTACTTGGTAACATGTATTTGTATAATTGAACAGAATTTTATTTATTTAAATTTATTTATACATTTGTCATGATGATCGATAATCTTCGATAGAAGAGGCAATTGATATAGAGAAAAAGACTCTACTCTTTGATGATCAGCGTTGGTACTTTGACCTCTTAGATCTCGTCAGGAAATGTATATCAGTGGTAACGACTCTTACTTTCATCCACAAGGTTGTTGCCTCGAGTGTCATTTTTCTGGCCATGCTTCGGAGGGCATGTAATGCAGGTGATCCCGGGCCTTCCTAGTCGAGTGTAAGAGGGGGCTTTATAGCCCTAATTCCGCTGGGTAGGCTTAGTATTAAAACAAAAAGTCATTACTTATTTAATTATTTATTTACTTTTATTAATTAATTTATTTATTTATTTATTTATCTTTGACAGTGTTAAGGTATACTTAACCTCTGAGGCTATATTTAATAAATACGCTGAAATATTCAGAAAAACATCAAAGACAGATATCACCAGAAGGCTGGCAGAGCCGTCAAGGGGAAATCAAAAGGAATGATAGACCGAGGACAACTCCCGGAGGAAGAATTGAACAATTGGCCGAGAAAAGGAGGACACTGACCGAGTGGAGAATAAGAAAAATAAGAAAAAGAAGAACAAGAACAAGAAGAAGAAGAAGAGGAAGAAGAAAAAGAAAGTTCAGGTGGTTTTTACGAAATATTTTAATTTTGTATTACACTTTGGTATTCCCTTTTCCTATTTTATTAGTACTTCAGAAATATTTTTTTTCTGCAAATGGAGCCTTAAAATTCCATTTTATTCACACAAGCTAAAAGTTTTCATGAAATATTGAAAATTTTAATAAATTATACGGTTTATAAAAATTTCTTCAATTTTATTGAATGAATAAAACTTATTGGCCGTAAAGCTGTCAAAAACTGGCAAATAGTAGTTCTTTATGCTTTGATGTACAAGATGTTGCAGTCATTAACACGGATCGGCTACAGTTAAGAAACTTGATTTGAAAAATAACTGCCACTGAGGATATCATATCGATGGAACTCCGAAACTGTGGCCAATTGGTGTTAGCCACGGCCGCATACTACACATCAAAAATCATAATGAAGAGAAACATTTCTTTAACTTCATAATATCTCGTTTACAACTCATTTTCTTCTCTAAGCGGTTGTGGAACGAGGAATTTGGTAATTTAGTCAAAAATACTCTATTCAGCTTTGTTTACAAAAACGTGTGACTTTACCATGTTCCCCACCTGGTTCGGAATCCACTATAATCAGGAGGTGCACCCTGTCAGTCAACTTCCCTTTCCCTGAGGTGAAAGAGTCTGCCCTTAGGGTGCCTCAAGTTAACAAACAGATTCGCCCTCCCCCCTCCCTAGGCTGCTGACAGGGTTGTTTACAGCCGAAATACTGAAAACAGGCGTTAGAAACAACATATTTTACAAAATATTATAACATATCTACCTTAAGCTGATAAGCTAATACTACAAAAAAAATCAATAAATTCCTGATTCCACGACAAATTTGAAAATCATGATTTTTAGCGGGAAATTATGCATTAAGAACTGTGACACATCCCTCGTTTAAAGGATTCGTTTTATCCAAAAGACAAGACCATACACGTTCAGTCGTGCAGTAGCTGCCTGACATATGATTTTCTGACAACCTTAGTAAGTGTTTTTAGGACAATAAAATAAATAAAATAACAATGTCAAGTAGTTTAAAACATTATATTAGAGCGCCCGGTTTCCGCAATAGGCGATCGTCAGGCAAAAGAAACACAGTAACACTAACATTGTGCTTTTATTGTTTCTCGTGTCTCTTTAGAACGGCCGCTACAACACAATGTTAAGAAATACTTATCATATAATATTATAAATATTTACTATAAGGCTAACTTATTTTGTATGTTTTATTTACTACAAGAAGGATAATAACATATCACTGAAATAACAAGGCTAATTTTGATTCTATTTGTCTGTTGCTGATCAGTAGGCTAGCCATTGAATCCTTTACCATTACTTTATTAATTGAAATGAAATGAAATGGAAGCGTTTATTTATACAATTGTGCAATTAATAATGCAGTTTTACAATTGTAAAGGGGGGATCCCAAAGGAACTGGTTCCCGAGCTGGGCCCCTAATTAGCCTAAATCTTTAAAGGGTTGCCGCTAGTTACATAAAACTTTGGTCGATTTTTCTCAGTGATAGTGTGACGTACCAGCACTATTCTAGGCCTACTTTGTTACTTTGTACTCGGTACTCTGGAACTTGAATTTGGTTATTATTAGGACTCTGGATTATTATTCTTTACTTTACTCATTGTTCTACATACTTAACTATTAATCTGTATTTGTATTTACTTATACTGTGTCCTATGACTAATCCATTGAATAGTTATGATATAAAACCAGAGAGCCAAATTTGTTCAAGTTAGTTATAGTCAGTTATAGTTAGTCATTGCTAGTTATTACTAGTGTGTTGCCAGAGTGTTGCTAGTGTTATCCGTATATTCAAACCTCAGTATCGTCCATATTTTTAACCAGTAGTATTTCTGTGTTTCTCTGACCTTTAAAAGTCCAGTGTTGTGTATGTGTATTTGATTTACTGAATTAAAATCCTTTATAAGTGTCCAGTACCGTGATTCTTAATATCCCAAGAAGAAGGCTAGCTAGGTATCAAAAGAACAGAAGTGAGTACTCCGCGAAATACAGTTGTATACTGGTCGTATGCCAAGCATCTCCGTCTAGAAAGAAAACTGAATTGTAATTTCGAATTATTTGTAGTATAGCATCCTTTTCCTTGGAATTCATGTGTTCCATATCGATAAGAGCTTTAATTTTCTGAAGTCTTTCATAACTTGTAGATTTTGAAACTGTCGCACAGTGTGATTGTAGAGATTTCGGATAAAAAGGTGTGATAGTCAGGTTCAGTTTACTGACTTCAACTTGATTTTCGGTATTATTTAATATTGTGGTTAATGCTTGATTGTTCGAATTCACTTTAACAATGCTATGACAAAGAAAAACGCCTTTAAGAATTTCCTTACGTGGTGAAATTCCTTCTTTAATTTGAGGGTTTGTGACGTTAATACGCAAAACTGTTTCTGAGCGTGGTTTAAGAATTACTGGAGGCCTACTTGGCCAAAAATTAAGAAATTTCGGTGAGTCTGAATGGCATGGAGGTCGATTTTCTATCCTAAAATCGCCATCTGAAAAATTGGGCTTTTGAAGATTCTGTGAGCCTGAATGGCATGAAGGTCGATTTTTTATCTTAAAATCGCCATGTGAAAAATTGGGATTTTGAATTTTCCGAAAGTGTGAATGGCATGAAGGCTGATTTTCCTTCCGAAAATCACCATGTGAAAAATTTTGATTTTGAATTTTCTGAAAGCCTGAATGGCATGAAGGTTGATTTTTCTTCTGAAAATCGCCATGTGAAAAATTGGGATTTAAAATTTCCCGTGAGCCTGGAAGGCATGAAGGCTGATTTTCCTTCCGAAAATCACCATGTGAAAAGCCGGGATTTTTAACTTCCCGTAAGCCTGAAAGGCATGAAGGTTGATTTTCCTTCCGAAAATCAACATGTGAAAAGCCGGGATTTTTAACTTCCCGTAAGCCTGAAAGGCATGAAGGTTGATTTTCCTTCCGAAAATCACCATGTGAAAAGCCGGGATTTTTAACTTCCCGTAAGCCTGAAAGGCATGAAGGCCGATTTTTCTTCTGAGAACCGCCATGTGAAATATTAGAAGAGCCACGTGGTCTATTGTTATCTTGAGGTTCTGTGATATCGCCTAATTCGCGATAATGAAATTGTACTGGTTTTTCTGCTTGAAATGGTATTCGAAAATTATTAATGCTAAGTTGGTTACCATCATAATTAATGTCAACTTTATACTTAACCAGAAAGTCATTTCCTATTACACCACCATGAAAAATTGGAAAAGATGGTAGGACGACATGAAATGTATGAGGAAGGCATAAAGTACCTCCCCAATTTAATTCGAGAGTACAAGACCCTAGAGTTTCTGTATCCGGGGTACTTCCGCCAATGCCATATAATGTAGTGATAGTGTCAGCGGACATTGAACGAATAGTTTCGTTATTTATTTCAGTGATGCATATGAGAGATAAGTCTGAACCAGTGTCGATTAGAAAAGATAAATCGTCATGTATTCTTTGTCTAGTTGTAGACTGTAAATACGGGGTTTTCGTGAAATTTAAGTTACAAATTTGGCCTGTATTGCCACATGGTCCTCTGGGTAGGCCTGTACCGAGGGCCTCTGCGAGTTTAAATTCTCATGTATAATTGCAGAGTTCGAACGAGGATTTATTTTAGGCTGTGCTTGATGAGGTTTAAAGGTTTGTGATTCACTTTGCTGTTGTCTCATTTTCTTTGTATATTCAAGTTTACGGCATTCATGGATTTCATGTCCCAAATGTTTGCAATATCGACATGTTTTTGGAGGTTTCAAATTTTGTTTCTGTGTCGGAATTTCGTTAGTTACGAAGGCTTTACTCGTACTTGCTGTTCGAGTATTGGTTGGATTTCGAAAACAGTTCTTTGCAATGTGACCATGTTTATTGCAGAAATTACAAATTTTAGCACGATTGTCTCCAGAAAAAGTTGAATATTTTAGCATCTCATTCCTCGATTTCTTTTCGTATTCTTCCGCCTGGGCATATGCCACAGCTTCCTCAAAGGAGACTGGTCTTTGGGCCTTAACCATTATGACAAGGTCTTGCCTTAAGCCCTGTATAAATATATTGAGTGCTTGCCTATGCAGAAGTTTGACGCTTGCTGCATTTTCTTCCGGAGTGAGATCTTCATCTAAGCTGTTAGTTAATTTTACTAGGCTTCGTTCAAGCCTGGTGGAATAATTTATTACGGATTCGTTAGCTAACTGTCGGCATGAATTTAATTCCAATTGCCATTGAGCCTGTGATCGTTTGTCAGAGTATGCGTCAGTTAAAAATGTTTTGAGAGCTGACCAATCAGCGAAAATTCGATTACGTATTAACGCTCTAGCTTTTTCACTGATATTGCATTTAATGAGTTCGAATACGACAGGTTTATTTTCTTTTGAGGCTAACTTATACGCGGTGCTACAATTGTCCAAAAATTCGTAAAGCTTAGACCTATCGCCAGTAAAAACAGGGATCATCCTTTGCAGGACACTAATTGATATTTCGCTACTAATTTAAAAAAAAAAATTTATGATATAAGAATTTTAGAATTAGAATAGAATTTTGAAAAGTAAAGTAAGTAAAGAATTTGAGATCACACTTGAGCAATGTTACAAACGAGAAAACAGAGAAAAATAACTTACACGAATAAAATCGTGACGAGTAGAATTTGTAGAATACAGCTTCCCATCTTTATGACTTATGTATCGAAAGTCCTCGATTGAGTGAGTTCCTTGACTGTTCTGATGAGTGAAATCCTGGATTGACCGAAGATTTTGATTGAGTGAAGTTCTTGATAGAGTGAAGTCCTTGTTTGAGAGAAGTCCTTGATTGAGTATGGTACGTCGATTGGCTGAAGTCCTTAAGCTCCAGTCCGCTTCTTCCAAGTTGAGGGTTTTATATAGAAAAGTATCCCACACCGTTGCCACCAATTTTGTGAAGTACAACTGTATTTCGCGGAGTACTCACTTCTGTTCTTTTGATACCTAGCTAGCCTGACCTGACTGTCACACCTTTTTATCCGAAATCTCTACAATCACACTGTGCGACAGTTTCAAAATCTACAAGTTATGAAAGACTTCAGAAAATTAAAGCTCTTATCGATATGGAACACATGAATTCCAAGGAAAAGGATGCTATACTACAAATAATTCGAAATTACAATTCAGTTTTCTTTCTAGACGGAGATGCTTGGCATACGACCAGTATACAACTGTATTTCGCGGAGTACTCACTTCTGTTCTTTTGATACCTAGCTAGCCTTCTTCTTGGGATATTAAGAATCACGGTACTGGACACTTATAAAGGATTATAATTCAGTGAATCAAATACACGTACACAACACTGGACTTTTAAAGGTCAGAGAAACACAGAAATACTACTGGTTAAAAATATGGACGATACTGAGGTTTGAATATACGGATAACACTAGCAACACTCTGGCAACACACTAGTAATAACTAGCAATAACTAACTATAACTGACTTAGGCAAATTTGGCTCTCTGGTTTTATATCATAACTATTCAATGGATTAGTCATAGGACACAGTATAAGTAAATACAAATACAGATTAATAGTTAAGTATGTAAAACAATGAGTAAAGTAAAGAATAATAATCCAGAGTCCTAATAATAACCAAATTCAAGTTCCAGAGTACCGAGTACAAAGTAACAAAGTAGGCCTAGAATAGTGCTGGTACATTACAATAGCATTGTAGCTTGTCGAAGGACGATGCAATTGAATAGGCAGTGTAGACTTGAATTGGTTTGTATTGCAGTGCTTCGACTCAAGTTAGAGTCATTTAACACACAGTGGTTACAATATGAGCTGTGAGACGAGAACGATACATGCTTACAATTAATATTGAATTTGATCCAGCCTGCTTCCATATAGAAAAACCAACTCTGTGTCCACAGCTAAAGGAGCTGATGAGACACAGAGGGTAGATTAAAGATATTATTGAATAAGAGAAATAAATACGTAAAAGGAAGATTGAGGAATATTGAATTATCTGAATGTGAACAGCGCCATCTACCGGGAAAAAGGTGAAGCTGGAAGCAGACTGGTTATTACACATGTGGGACTAAGTGGTCCCCACATTACCCCCCTCCTAAGACTGGAAGTCGGAGAAATGTCGTGGAACGTGGACGTGACGACCTGAGCGAGTGGTGCGAGTCGGTGGTGTCGGCACGACGTCAGTGGCAGGAAGTGGTGAGGAGACCTTCTCCTGAGGTTTATCTTGAGCAGGATGCTGATGCGGGGGGTTGATCGTAGACTGGTGAGACGGTTCGTCTGTACTGGCATTAATGTAGGCCGGCTTGACCCTGTCCATTGACACAGTAACCGCACGACCGCGGCTTGAAATCGTAACTGTTTTGTCGGTGCGACTTAACACAGGGAATGGTCCCGCATAAGGACGTTCGAGGGAAGCACGGACGTGGTCTTGTCTCACGAAAACGTGCGTGGCCTTGGCAAGGTCTTGTGGGATGAATGTTTGATGAGCCCCGTGTCTCTTGACGCGAGTGGGGCGTAGTGAGTCGAATTTCCTTCGAAGTGAGATGAGAGTGTCCGCCGGACTCTGATTTGAAGGAGGAGTTGTCAGCATCTGTCCTGGTAGTTTTAATGGTTCACCATAGACCAGATCTGCTGGAGAAGCTTGAAGATCTTTCTTAAGAGTGGCGCGCATGCCCAGTAAAACTAGCGGAAGGGCTTCCGTCCATTTGTCATTGGCATGACACATAATGGAGGCTTTGAGTGAGCGGTGCATACGCTCTACCATGCCGTTGGATGCAGGGTGGTAACTGGTAGTCCGTGCATGGTGAAATCCGCATAATCGGGCCAGGTCAGCAAACAAATGGCTCTCAAACTGTCGGCCGCGATCTGTAGTAATTGTCTCCGGGCACCCAAACCGGCTGATCCAGCAGGAAATGAGGGTTCTGGCGACGTTTTCGGCGGTGATGTTCACCATAGGAGCGGCTTCCGGCCATCGCGTGAAACGGTCAACGAGTGTTAACAAATACGTGTAGCCTTCCGACGGTGGTAATGGGCCTACAATGTCGAGGTGTATGTGCTGAAACCGTCGGTCAGGCTGAGTAAAGGTTCCAATCGCAGTGAGGGTGTGTCGATGTATCTTGGACAATTGACAGTTGACACACAGACGAGCCCAAGCGCGGCAATCCTTACGGATAGAAGGCCATATGTAGCGTTGGGCAACCAGGTTAGCAGACGCTGCTATTCCTGGGTGATGTAGGCTGTGTAGGTGCTCGAAAAGTTGTCGACGTAATGGTTTGGGCACAAATGGGCGTTGTATGTCTTGACTAGAATCGCACGTAAGGACTGAATCAGAGCCCGGAATGGGAACATCAACGAGGATGAGGGACGTCTTTCTACTGGACCGAAGCTCTTTGAGTTCTCTGTCGTCTTTCTGAGCAGAAGAAAGTTGCTCAGGAGATACGGGAGTAGAGATTGCTTCGATTCTTGAGAATGCATCAGCGGCCAAGTTGTCCTGCCCAGCGATGTATTGGATGTCCGTGGTGAATTGAGAGACGAATTCCATTTGCCGCATTTGGCGAGGTGAGCAACTTGTTTTTGGATTCTGAAAAGCGTGCGTCAACGGTTTGTGATCGGTATACACGACAAAAGCGCGCGCTTCTAGCAGGTAACGGAAATGACGAATGGCGTCGTGTACCGCAAGCAATTCGCGATCGTAGGCGGACCATGTTCGTTGGTTTTCTTTAAGTTTCTGCGAGAAGAATGCCAATGGCTGCCAATGATCGTTGATCCGTTGTTGGACTGTAGCTCCGATACTGGTGTCTGATGCATCTGTGACTAGTGCAATCGGAGCCGTATGATCTGGATGCGCGAGTAGGGTGATGCGTGCCAGACTGTGTTTGCATGAGCTGAAAGCTTCGGTAAGCTTTGTTGTCCATGGTATCGTAGCGTTCCCTTTTACCTTGTCTCCAGATAACAACGTGTTGAGTGGTGCTTGTTCGTTGGCTGCATTTGGTAGGAACCGGCGGTAGTAGTTAATCATGCCAAGGAAACGGCGTAGATCTTTGAATGTCTTTGGAAGAGGGTATTCAGTGAGTGCCTTTACCCTGTCTGGTAGGGCTTGTGTGCCTTCTGCTGACACGAGGTAACCAAGAAAGCTGATTGACCCAACGCCGAGGGTACACTTGCTAGGATTAATGACTAGGCCATATTCTCGGAATCGTTGGAAGAGTTGACGTAGGTGTGATTCGTGCTCCTGCTTATCACTCGATGCAACCAGTACGTCGTCGATGTATGAATATGCCCACGGGAGGTCGCGTAGGATGTTATCCATGAAGCGTTGGAAGGTTTGAGCAGCATTGCGAAGACCGAATGTCATGAATGGGAATTCGAAAAGGCCGAACGGAGTATTTATTGCTGTCTTTGGAATGTCACCATTGGAAACTGGTATCTGGGTGAATGCTTTGACCAGGTCTATTTTGCTGAATACGGTTTTTCCTCGCAATTCTGCACTGAAATCTGCGATGTGGCGGACTGGGTACGCGTCAGGAATTGTTCGAGCATTGAGCCGTCTGTAGTCCCCGCATGGGCGCCATGAATGGTCGCTTTTAGGTACTAGGTGTAATGGTGAGGCCCATGGGCTGTCGGACGGACGACATACGCCGGTCTGGATCATGTCGTTGAACTCCTTTTTGGCGATAATAAACTTGTCCGGGGCCAACCGGCGTGGGCGAGCGGAGACGGGAGGTCCGTCTGTCGTTCTAATGTAGTGGACCGTGGAGTGTTTGACCTGGTCTGTGGGTTGTCTCGGCCGCGTGAGGTCGCTAAACTCCTCAATTATTACTTTTAGACTGGCCGGGGTACTGTGCGGTATTGTTAAGGTAGAAACGCTAGGTTGCTTGGAGGGGCTTTGACACAGGTTCGCCTTGCGATGCGTTGTCCCGTCGATCAGCTTTGAGTTCTGGAGATCCACCAGCAAATTAGAGGCTGCGAGAAAGTCTGCACCGATGATGGGTTGCGTGACATCGGCAATGATGAAATTCCAACGGAAACTGCGTCGTAATCCCAGGTCCAGTTGTTGAGCTGTTGTTCCGTACGTATTGATGATTGTGCCATTGGCGGCAGTCAGCTCGAGTTGAGTACGACGGAGCGGTAGGTTGAGACGGGCACGTGGAAAAACGCAGATGTCGGACCCTGTGTCAATGAGATAACGTATCTTGGTGCAAGGGTCCGTGATAAGAAGGCGATGTGAGGTTTTAAGCAGGTGTGTAGTGGCGCAGGCAGGCCCTGCCTTTACTGGCTGCGATCGTCGTTTTTCGGAAATCTGCATGGCTGCTGGCACTTTCTGGCCTTCCTCCCATAGGTTTGGTGGTAAAAACACCAAGTTGGGTCTTGTTTAGGCGCTGGTGAACGGAACTGGCGCTGGAACCGTGGCTGTGTGGCACGTTGTCCGTATCTGTCGGCGAACTGTGCCTGTAGAGCCGCGACGTTCTCTGTTAACGTCTTCAATAGGTCCACAGGGGCCATTGTGCACTCAAGAATCCGGTCACGTGTTGCTGAATTGATGGTGGCCATCTTGTCGGCGAGGTTCGCGACGTCACCTAGTGACAGGTGATCATGACCGATGATTGCCAATTGTATAGCGTGCGGGAGGCGAGACGTCCAAATGGTGCGTAAAACCGAGTCTGATATGGCTTTCTCTGCGAGGGCCCGCAGTCTCCGGAGAAAAGAGCTGGGAGTTTTGTCCCCTATGTCTTCCGACATTAGTAGCTGAATGCGACTGCTTGCTGGAAGACTCATTCGTTGGATTAACTGCGTTTTTAGCTCAGTGTATGGGTTTACTGGTACTGGGGCAGCTAACAAATCTGAGATCTCGCTGAGGGTACTTTGGTCGAGCGCTGAAAGGACGTGGTAATATTTCGTCGTTTCCATTGTGACCCCAGCAAGTGCGAACTGAGCCTCCGCTTGAGTGAACCACAGTGCCGGTGACAGGTTGGCCGACTGTGTCCAGAAGGGTGGAAGCTTGACCGAGACTGCCATCGTACTAGCAGGGCCTGTCATCTTGGTTGTAGCCGTGGGTGTCGGTGTTGTGGCTGTAGCAGTTGTAGCTGTAGCGGTTGCAGCTGTAGCGGTCGTAGCTGTAGCGGTTGTAGCTGTAGCGGTTGTAGCTGTAGCGGTCGTAGCTGTAGCGGTTGTGGCTGTGGTCTGCGGCATCTTGCAGGTTGTGGCTGTGCTGCTGCGGTGAATGTAGCTGCTCCGGGGTGGTTTCCACCGCCTATGGCCGGATGAGACGTTCTGGAGGCTGGAACTGGAACTGGAACGGGCTGGAACTGGCTGGAAGCTGGAACTGGAACTGGCTGGAACTGGAACTGGCTGGAAGCTGGAAGCTGGAACTGGCTGGAACTGGAACTGGCTGGAACTGGAACTGGCTGGAACTGGAGCTGGCTGGAACTGGAGCTGGCTGGAACTGGAACTGGCTGGAACTGGAA
Source organism: Psococerastis gibbosa (assembly GCA_963971405.1). NCBI lineage: Eukaryota > Metazoa > Arthropoda > Insecta > Psocodea > Psocidae > Psococerastis > Psococerastis gibbosa. The sequence continues at coordinate 46,053,816 of OZ020486.1, read as the reverse complement.
TTGGCTGGAACTGGAACTGGCTGGAACTGGAGCTGGAACTGGAGCTGGAACTGGAATCTGGAAGGCTGCTTGTTCCGTTGTCGAGGGTCACCAATGTAGCTTGTCGAAGGACGATGCAATTGAATAGGCAGTGTAGACTTGAATTGGTTTGTATTGCAGTGCTTCGACTCAAGTTAGAGTCATTTAACACACAGTGGTTACAATATGAGCTGTGAGACGAGAACGATACATGCTTACAATTAATATTGAATTTGATCCAGCCTGCTTCCATATAGAAAAACCAACTCTGTGTCCACAGCTAAAGGAGCTGATGAGACACAGAGGGTAGATTAAAGATATTATTGAATAAGAGAAATAAATACGTAAAAGGAAGATTGAGGAATATTGAATTATCTGAATGTGAACAGCGCCATCTACCGGGAAAAAGGTGAAGCTGGAAGCAGACTGGTTATTACACATGTGGGACTAAGTGGTCCCCACAGCATCAAAAGGTAAATGAACATTTCTTCTGTTTTATGGCTCTATTCTATTTATTATTATTTATACCTAAACGACTGATATTTCCAATGAAATTGGAATTTAATATAAGAAGGGGGTGGGGTATTGTGTCCGAATGTCCGATGACTTATTTTATTTTATTTTAGTGTAGGGCCTACCTACTGTATAATTATGTATTATGTGACTTTACTTTACTGTAAGTGCTATCAAGTTTGGACGTAAATCTGTTGATGGTACAAATATAATCTATTTTTTATTATTAATATTTTATTGCTAATTTTAGATTGGGCTAAAAAAAACACTATGAACTATTTACGTATATTCAAGAATGCATACAATTCTATACCGTATGAACAAAAAATAGGGTTATTGAAGATTGCAGAGTTGGTAAGTACTTATAGAAACCTATAGGCTAATCAACAGCACATAGTTTTAAACTTTTAATAATAAAATATGCTAGATAATGTAGCTTATAGGTTAGCAATAACAATAGAATAAACGAAAAATAATATTTTAAAAAAAAAATCAAGTTTTACCTGTGGATTACAATAGCTAAAACGCCAACAGACATGAATATCGTGAAAATGACGTCACAGTCTAAATTGTCGTCATGAGGTAGTGGACGACTGGCCGCCCTCACAACATCACAAATGACGTCACTCTCCTATCCCACGTGACACGCTTTTTAACCATCATACTGGGAGGGAAACCTACTAAATAACGTTTTTTATTAAATAAAATAATTGAAAGTGGTTATAATAAATCTTCTAATGCATTAAAACATGTTTTCAAAAATTGTCAACTAGCCTATTATTGGAATGAATTATTCTACATGGAGGAACCTACCTTCCTATGCATTGTTTAATGTGGAAAGAAACCAAATCTTTTTATTTATTTTATTCCTAGTAATAACGGTTGCAAAATGTTCATGCATAGGCTTTTTCCAATAATAAACAAACAAACAACAACTTAGTGTTTTATCAGAACTGGTTATAACAACAGAACTATTACTAGAATTAGTGAAACCACAAATAATCGTTAAAAAATTAACTTTGTCTATGAAACCCACAGGTGTGAGTACAAAACCCTGAGCGCTTTCGGCAAGAACTGCCATCTATAGAGGGAACCAAGGACGGATGCAGGGGGGGGGGGGTAGGGGGGGTAGCTGCCCCCTAAAATTTGGTAAATCTATTGTAAATTAAGTTATTACGCTCTAATTTAGTCGACCCTACATATGTTTTTCCTATTTTGACCCTCAGCTACCCTCCCCCCCCCCAAAAAATGGGCTGGATCCGTCTCTGGAGGGAACCCCACTAGCACAGTTACACCTTATCAGCGATTTGAGACTTGCTCAACTCGGGGAGAAGATTCAAATGTTAGCTAAGTAATCGAACAAAAAGTTGACATTTATTTATTTTTTATTTATTTAAATGTTATCTTTCAGAATAATGCATAGGCTAATGGGTTAAATCAGAAACTGTCAGTTAATTTAACTTTTAAGTTCATTTATTGACGGGCTAATGGACCCATCTGAGAGTGAAATTATAATTGCTTCTAGCTAGCAAACATATTACAGTTTATTATAAATTGCGTACGCGCCTGCAAGATGAAATCTTTGAAATTCTCGCATTGCCATTGAAAAAGTCGACCTCGCCTGCTGACCAATATGATGCATTAAATGGGAAAATAAAAATAAATAACAATAACATGTTCGATATGTTCTATAATTGCTTCTAACTTGCAAACAAAATACCACTTTGAAGCAGGGACGGATCCAGCCCATTTGGGGGGGGGGGGGTAGCTGAGGGTCAAAATAGGAAAAACATATGTAGGATCGACTAAATTAGAGCGTAATTACTTAATATACAATAGATTTACCAAATTTTGGGGGGGCCGCTACCCCCCCCCCTACCCCCGCCCCCTGTATCCGTCCTTGCTTTGAAACCTTCGCAAGGCCACTAAAGAAGTTACCGCAGCAATTAACGAAATTTTAAAATTCACAGATCGACTTTACTCCAGTCGTCCAGAAGATCATATATAAAGGCAGACAGATTTAATTAACATGAATATTTCTTTTTTAACAGGTAATGGGCGTTGCAGAGATTTACTTTAGTTTTTATTTATTTCTAAATAATTTTTTTTGGACTTATATCTTTACATTATTCGCGGCTGCTTCAAGCCTAATAAACAGTTTATGTTTGGCTTTATTTCAACTTGATGGTCTACAGCAAATTAACTGCATAATTTTGCTTGGATTGCTTACTTTGTTCAAAGCTTTTTACTCATTCGCCTTTTTACTTGGTTTTCATATGCATGGATACGAAGAATATCGAGACGCCGGGGTAAGTCTACGGATGCCGTGCTTCGGAGGACATGTAAATCGGGGGGTCTCAGACCTTCTTAGTTGAGTGTAAGAGAGTTCTACCTCAGCTAGAGTTGGTTTGAAATATAATAGAACAGAAACGAGTCGGTCAGCGTATAATTATATATTAAGGCTGCCACATTCCGTGGTTTAACTCAGAATTCCGTAGGAAATAATTCTATTCCGAGAAATTTCCGGGATCAACCATTTTTGAGGTTTGTCTGTGGGTTTTTGGAGAAATACCTATGCATACCAATATTTGTATGCCAATTTATGGAATCATGTCAATTTCTGATGGTTGAATCTGAAGCTGATGGGTATTTTTTATCGGCCGCAATTTAAAGTTGCAATTAAAATAACCAGATAAGGTTAGGAACCAGGGCCATGGACAGATGAGAGTTAAAAAAAATCATATCATATAAAGGGGACCAACATTTTAAACAATTCCGTATTCCGTGAATTATTTAAAAATTGTTAGGAATACGGCTGAAGTCGTTTGGCTGCCCAGCCTGGTACTCATCGTAGCCTACCATCATTAGTATTTAGTGCATTTAGTTTTTTTTATACTACTGCACCTAATAAGCTAAATGATGAAGCAGTGACACACCTAAATTTCCAATTATGTAAATAGGATTAAAGAAGCTTGTGTTTTGATATTACTAAATAATTAACGGAAAAATTAAAATTCCACAATTAAAAATTAATTAGACTTAGGCCTATATTGTGTTTGCAATTGAAAACTTCACTGCACTTTACAGAATAATCAGCAGCACAGAACACCAAAATAGCATGCAGTACCGTAGGCCAAAAGTAAATTACAGTATTACAACCCTTCACATTGAACTGTAGCCTACGTACCTACAGTACTCACTGTTCTTAGGTACTCAAAAATTGTTGATCCCGGAATAGAATTATTTCCCACGGAATTCTGAGATAAACCACGGAATGTGGCAGCCCTAATATATAATTATACGATGTTCTGTGGTTCTGAGTCCATGAGCATGCGTAGTGCAAACGAATGGTGCAAACACAGGTGTTACGCTGACCGACTCGTGAACAGAACTCATTATTTATTTGTTTATGTTTCCCACCAAAAGCCAAGTGACAAGTCATTTTTGTACTTAGGGCTGGGGGTTTATGCTAGTGTGCTCGTTGATTGTTCAATTATATATAGTCCACGCAAAATGAGAAAAGTATGGACATGGAATGTTTTGATCCCGTGCAGCACTGTAAAAATATTCCTTGCACCATTTTGTGTTACCTTGTTGCATTGGATGCAACTGCAAGGCATAACGAAAATTGTGCAAAGAATATTTTTACAGTGTTGCTCAGAATCAAAACATTCCATGTCCATACTTTTCACAATTTGCGTGGACTATACTTACTTACTTGCATGAGCCACCTTCACTGCTTCCAATTATTCAACACTTCATCCATTGGCGTAAATTCCCAAAATTTTTAGGGGGGCTTTAGGACCCCCAAGACTTTGATCCTCAGGTGAAAAAAATTAATAAATGGGCCCAAATTAATGAGGTTTTACGAATATTACATTATACCCTTGAGAAAGGGGAGCCCGGGAGTCTCTGCCGCAGAAAAAAAATTGTTGAATAGGCCCAAATTAGGGAGGTTTTACACATTTTCAAGCAATACAGTTGAGATTTTACAGACGAATAAACCTACCACTGAGGGGGGCCCGGGGGTCTCCCCCGGAGGAATATTTAAAAAAAATAGCTCTGAAGTATTGGGGTTTTAAGCATTTTGAGTAATATATTTTTTGTGAAAGTACTTAGTAAGAATTAATTTCCCTTTCATTATTGTCGATACTATGCCTTTAGCCTCCAAAACGTCGTTGTCACCGGAAATCCTGGGGGGGAGGGGGCTACGGGTGGACCTGGGGGGGCTAAGCCCCCCCCCCCCCAGGACCTCCCTATTTACGCCAATGACTTCATCTGGTTCCAGTTCCAGAGATTGATCTCAATTTGTTTCTGAATCTCTTCCTAATAAAGCTTCCTCCGTTCCTCCACTCTTTCCTGTCTTTCTAGATTTAAATATTTATTGGAAAACCACAAGAAGATAAGGTAGACACCTTAAAGGCATTGATTGCAAATATGCAAAGTATTTTGTACTAAAGTACCTACCTATCCAAATTGATTCTTCGCTTCATAATTGCAAAGACATTACGAAAATGGTCTTATGGAATAATAAAAATATATCTTATGGAACGAGGAATAAATTGTTCACCTCTTTCTAGATATAAATAATTATTGAAATGGCGTGACAAAAGCATTTTGTATTACAGTAGGCCCTATATAAATTGATTCTTCGTTTCATAACTGCAAAGACACGAAAATGGTCTTGTGAAACGAAGAATGAATTGATTTACCTCTTTCTAGATATAAATAATTATTGGAATGGCGTTACAAAAGCTTACGAAGATGTCTCTGCCTTAATGGCATATTATATTGCAAATTTGCAAAGCATTTTGTATTACAGTATGCAAATTGATTTTTCAATTTTTTTCAAATTTGCAGTGACCCAGCCTGTTATTACTAATTTTAAACCCCTAATTTTTTATAGGTTATCACTGGCTTTACTTCAATTATTTATTGTATAGACTGCTTCTTGACAATTGACTGGTTTTGTTACTCAGAAGAGAGAAGTCGGAGGGAGTGACAAAAATTACATGACTACTGCACACATCTTAAAATATAGGCATTTAACTACGAAATAAGTTTCATATTTTACAAATCTTATGTTCTTTTTACATTTTATAATTCCTGTGCCACACATACATATTATCAGTATTATTTTACCGTGACATATTATAATTGGTATTGCTTATTATTAAAACATTCTTTCTTTATATTTAGTATTTAAGCGTAGACTATGTGGTCACCCCTGAAATACTCGGCTGTTATTTTTACTAGGGAAGTTATAAACATTTGATATAATGGAAGTTGTAGACAATTACTTCATACCCAATATCATAGACTCATAGGGTATTTTTAATTAATTTTTTGGTCATTTAATTAATTATTGAACTTAACACAGGGCTTACATTTTATGAATCATACATTTGATATAGAAATGGCAGCACCAAAAAGTAAAATTACCCCATGATATTGTGAACAAAGTACTTCTGAGGTCACAATCTGCACGATTGGTTGGCAGCAACTTCCTGCATATCTCCAGCTCTCTCGGTTCTGCGCCTTTCTTGGTACGTTCGAGTTCCTACGTCCTCCTTCAGTTGTTCCATGAACAACCTGCTTCGACCGTCCTGTTCTATTGGTACCTCCCACTGTGCCCTTAATGATGGTGTGCACCAGATTTTCATGCCTTAATAAATGCCCTAACCATTTCGCTCTTCTCCTTTTGACTGAGGTAGCAAGTGTTCCTCTTCTTCAATAGCCACTAGCACTCCTTGATTTGTCACGCGGTCCCTCCTGCTGTTCTCTAGCATCCTTTTGTAATTCATTTCGAACGCTTCAAGCCTATTCAGTTCGTCATCTGTTCTATTCAGTTCAGTCATTGAATATATAACACTAGTGTTATATATTCAATGACTGAACTGACACTGACACTGAACTAACACTAGTGTTATATATTCAATGGTTCAGTGAACAAAGTAGTCCTTTAAAACTTCCATTGGCCAACAGAGGTGGACGCAGTGACCGGCACTGCGGCCCCCTTTGGACTGCACTCAAAATGCGTAAAACCCCACTATTTTAGCCCTATTTTTTTCAAAAATCTCCCGGGGGAGACCCCCGAGCCCCCCTCGTGCACAATTTTATTAATTACCTGTAATAAAGAAACCTTATTGCTCTGAAAATGAATAAAACCCTAATATTTCAGCCCTATTTTGTTAAAAAAAATTTCCCAGGGGTGACCCCCGGTTACGAAAATGGGTGGAGGGGCGACAAATTATACACCGCCCCCTTCGAAAACCTATTGTATAACGTTACGCTACTGACAAATGCCTCCCCTTCATGAGGTCTGGGACCGCCTCTGTTGGCCAAAACATTTTGGCTTGCATGGTAAATTATATAAAAAATATAAAATGACTGCTGTTTTCGGCATAATCCAGGGGTCAGCAATATTTATGTTTCAAATCTTCTTCATCGTAGATCTTACTATAATTTATAATAATCTTTAGGAATTTATCTTTAATGGAAACTCGCTACCTGCTCTAAAAAAATTGAAAATACAATAGAATAGATCGAGTCTAACCATAAGATAAGTACTATAAATTTCTAATAACCGAAGGGGTCGTCACAGAATTTTGCAGTATTACTAGGGTGACCATCTATCAGGGTTACCAACTTAGGGGTTTTCCCCCTAAATTTAGGGATTAAAAAAGTCGAATGGGATTTTTTTAGGGGTGTTATATTTTTAGGGGTATTTTGAGGGATTTTTTTTTTCATCTTCGAATATTCACTTTTTTTAGTTAAAAAGAGTGCAAGTTGAAAAAACACAAAAACCAAAGTGACAACGTTGAATCTACGAAACTATTTGAGGACTTATTTCTGTTGTACAAAAATTTACTGCAAAGGCTTGTTGTACCATGTCGTCATAGATGGCATCTATACTGTTTTTGGCAGTACAGTACTGTTTTTCGGTGTCTCTGTACAGATACTGTTTTGATTTGCGAAAAACAAAAAAACAGGACCGTACTTCCAATATTAATCAGTACATACATTTCCAGATGAACAATGTAAAAAATTTGAATTTGGCGCCCATTCTTGCACAATGGTGTATTTAAAAATTACCTATACAATTGTCACAATAATTAGTTGCTATGTTTAACATTTGGGAAAAAATATTTTCACTCAACAGATTAATTTTGTGATTGTGATTAAGTACTAGTTAGTATCTTTTATTTATGACTAGGGAAAAATTAATTCAAAAATAATTTTACACTGGACAGAATGAGTATTTGAAAAGCAAGTTTACACTATATTATATAGAATGGACTTTCGTATGATGTACTGTTTTTCAATTTCAAAATTATGGTCACCCTAAGTATTACATTAAATTAACTTTGGTTGGAGAGGTAACCTCCACGTAATTGTGGTCCAGCGGTTAAGACGACGACACCCCGGTTAGGCGTAGATCGTGGATTCGAATCCCGCCAAGCCCAGTGTTTCTGTATCCTCTAATTTCGGTCTACACAGACTGAAATGGTCAATTCTTAAGTTTTTGGCGCGAAAAATTAATTTCCAGAATCTGGCAAAATATTGTTTCCCCCCGAAAATAAGTGGAGACTCAAAACATGTACCTAATGAGAAAATGTGGAATGTTTTTAATATCTTCTTGACTACTTGTGCTTTTCCCCCTCAAAAGTTGTAGTTTTTAACAAACGACATTTTGCAAGGACAGTGATCAAATAAAATGTCAAAGGAAATGGTTCCACGTTGAACAGGTTTGCAACATGAAACCTGGAACTAATTGTCACGAGAAGCTAAAAAAAAAAGCTGGGCTACACCTACACGTACCAAAAATTACCTGTACTGTTCAACCTGTTTGAACAATGTTTCCGCAAGTTGTCTATCGATCGGCAATGGCTTCAGTTGTTCCGTGACATAAGAGTTATAAGAATAATTTCAGTTGGTTTGACTTTTTTACACCTTCAGCACCGTAAGTTCGAACTTTGTTCTTTATAATTATTGTAATATTAGTCAAAATTATATAGCGCCTCAAAGAGTAGTTTAGGAGCTTAATGATACTTAAAGTACATTAATTATTCCTTCTCGGATCATTTGTTTATACTGTATATTTCCAAATGGCTGTGGTTACACACTCCAATATTTATTAGTATTAATTCGTTCGAAGAAATATGTGGAATGTTTATGTTGAAGTATACAATTTTAATCAATCTTAATGTAGATGTAACACTTTCCCATTTTTTCTTAGACCAATATTTATTGGATCGAATATTTGAACAATATTTGAGTGTGTAATAGAGGGGACTAAATGGTAATTGGTAATTAGGTAAGGCGGCTATTTCACTTGTCATTTTTTCTTCATTTGTGTATTAAAAATGATGAGATTTTTGTTTTATTGATACATATTGTAGATACATAACTTATCTGTTATAAACCAGCCTATGTTAAAATATAGTAGAGACATCAATAATAAGACACTACCATATTACAACTTAATTTATAATAGATAAGTTAATTATCTCCTTAAAACAAAAATCTCTTAATTTTTTAATGCGCAAATGAAGAAAAAATTATAAGTGGAATAGTCGCCTAATCGAACATAATTCCAGCAATTTGAACTCCGCCATTTATTAACCAACAACATACAATTGCCTTGACAACAAAAATCTTATTCTTCTAAACGTGTTTATAAAAATACATAAATAAATACCTACAGACATAAATTGTATATTCTATACTAAGAGCATGCAGGAAATAGCAGAAATGTATTCATTTGTTGTTGTTATTGTTTCCAACGCCTGCTTTCGGCATTTGCTTTAAGCAACCCTGTCAGCCTGGCGGGGGGAGTGAGTCTGTTAACTTGAGGCACCCTAAGAGCAGACTCTTTCACCTCCGAGAAGGTGTATTGCCCCGAAAAGGTTAAGGGTGCACTACGAATGGGCAAGGAGCTTTCCAAGAAGTCTAATTAACAAGTAAGAGGATCCGAACTAAGTGCTGTATAAAAGAGGTGGTTCAATCGTTTTATACATAAATTATTACATTAGGCAGAGCCTGGTACATAGATAGAATATTAGGTAATCACACAATAGGATATACTATTATAACTATAGTGAGAGTCACACATAACCGGACGTACCAAAATATATGAATATACACACACACGGATATCGTAACTATAGGATATTACACGCCTTACCACTTATGAGGAGTGTATTACAAAAGGGGAGTTGACTGACAGGGTGCCGGGTGGACCTCCTGATTATAGTGGATTCCGAACCACTTGGGGAGCATAAAGCTGTGTTGTGTCGGGGTATCCGCAATACAAGTCCATTTCTATGCTGATTCAACGGCTTCAGGAGGTCATAGAGAAAGGAGCTGCCCTATGCAAAACCTTCGATAATAGTAAAAAGCATTCCCAAAAGACAGCCTTTTTCATTGTATGTTCCATTACAATGAGTAAAAGATACAGTGCCATTAATCAGGGTTAGAATGATCTATCTATAGGAGTATAGGGGAACCTTTTTTGAAGTTTGTAGGTTGCGGTTCTTTACACGCTATTTCGCTATTTAAAAGGTTTTAAGACAACCCCATTGCGTTTCCAGGAAAGGAGACTAGTTTCACAACTAACGGACAAAAACCAATCCTCTATTGACCTATTGTAACAATGAGTAAAATGAGTAAAAGATACAGTGCCATTAATCAGGTTTGGAATGATCTTCCTATAGGGGTACCTTTTTTGAAGTTTGAAGGTTACATTTCTTTACACTAATTTCAAAAGGTTTTAAGACAACCCCACTGGAGTTCCACGAAAAGGGCCTAGCCCCTAATTTCCGCTTAAACACTAACGAGCAAAAACTAATCTTCTATTGTATACGCAGGTTTTCAAAGTTGACAAAGGCCAACTGCGTTTCTAAGAATCCTTACCAATGGTCAACTGGCTAGGTGGCTACCCCAACGCAAAATTTTTGGCAGTGTCAGACCACACAAGTGGTTCTTAGTAGTTGCCCTTTGTTGTTTGTACTTTGGTCCCTGTTATTAAGTGTTTCTTGGAAATGTAATCATGTAACCAGTATCAGTAACAGCCGATGCATGAACGCATTTAGAGCACTAAGGAAATATAGAGCATTAGTGATTAAATTGTTTCGCAGCTTTGCTATGATGCATGGACGCTTTTTCGTTGATCTAATTTAATTTAATATAATATAAAATTTAAGCAAATATGTGTTTTTCTTTTATAAAAATGTTATTGTTTTATGTTTTAAACAATTATTAATTGTAAAAAGTCTCTGCAAGGGAAAAAAGGAAAAAAATTGTTTAAAATTAAATTTCATTGCGCAATTTTGGAAGTTATGTCAACAATAACAAGAAATTGATTGGGAAAGCTGAACGGAATTTGTCTTTTTTTATTTAATTGTTGATAATTGTTAAATGTTCTGTAATGTAAACAAAAAAAGACGACGCTTGTTTAGAGCTTAAAACCGTATAAAACTACGACTCTCAAAGGTTTCAATGGAAAATGCGTCGCAAATCGCAATTACACTGTTTTAAAATCTAACATTCCCTAGCGGGAGGTTTTGGAAACCTTAATCCCATGGAGGCTTAAAATTCCCATAAGTTAAACATGAGATGATCTAGTGCATTAAATGCTTATATTTCGTTAGTGCTCTAAAGGCGTTCATGCATCGGCTGTAAATGTCTTATTTATGTTAAAAGGGTATGCTACATTGCTACGTCGAAAAGTGGCACCACAAAGGCACAAAATCCTCTTAACACAACTTTGTAAAGGTTCAGCGAACCTAAATGACCATCCCTTCTATCGTATATTAGGGGTCTTCACAGTGTTCGTGTTATCGAGTTATACCTAGTTAAGTGTGTTATATCAAGCTAAGTTAACACACCGATAACCAGCTAACCAGCGTGCTATCCTAAACCCACTTCCAAATTGGTTAACGTGTTATTTACCTTGCTATAGCTCAGGTTTGACCGCAGCCATATTTGTTTTTGATGATTGATTTGAAACACGCGATAAAAATTTTGTAGAAATTAAATGTATTTGTATAATCTATTATCACAAGCAATTACCGTAAATACTTAAAATTATAATAACCAAAATGAACAAAAAATATAAACAAGTGTGGCACTAGTGACTAGAAAAGAGTTCTGCCACTTTCTTTAAACCCGTGCCACGTTGTTTACTCTGTAGATATAGCATGATAACTCACTCCCGAGGTCCACTCACGATTGTGTGTTAACTTGATAACACGAACACTGTGAAGACCCCAAGTATGCCGTTTAGGGAGCTGAGCGGTTTTATGCTGAAAAGAAGGTCTTTTGTGCGCCATACCACACGTATGGGGTATCTACACATTCCATAAAAGGCCAAGAACACAATTTATAACTAAATATATATATAGTAGTAGGGCAGAGGTGCAGGCTACTAAGCTACTATATCTGGTATGGACACATATCTCAGTTTGCGAAAGGCCGGAATTTAACTAAGCGAAAACCATGCCAAAAATGTCCGAAAAACCGTGCCGAGTCTTTGGCGCAGGCCAATATGAAAAATTGCGCTAAATCGAGCTAGCACGGCAAATTTAAAAAAAAATATAAAAAAAAAATGGCGTAAACCTAACTTACAAACGTGTTTTAAGACAAAATGCAGTAATTTCTGAATACTTGATACAGCAAAAAACTTACAATTATTCCAAATAGATTAAAAATATTTTTAATACAGGTTTAAACTAAAAAAAACTCTAAATTTTAAAAAAAAAACTTCTTGGTTATGATGTTAGTGGAGCCGAAATTTTATACCGGTTTGTTGGTAGTACCTTTAGGCAGCAAACTTTCGAATTTTCCGGGAATTCCGGGACTTTTCAAGCAGTGATTCCGGGAATATGAAAATAATGAAACGGCAGCCCTGGGGTCACTACTACCCCGCACACCTTCAGGTTAAAGGGGCCTACAAAATAATTTGTTACGCCAATCAATTAAGAAAAATATACGAATTATTATTATTACATATGTATACGTAAGTAGGCCTAGGTCCATTTCAGCAAGGAATTCATGTAAAAATAATTAAGAAACATATATCAGCCTGCCAATTTTCGTTTGTAGCTGGTTTGGGTTAAAATAATATATTATCAGAGTGTCAATGGCTAAAATTCATTTGAAAACAAAGCGAACGACTTTTAAAAATTTAGGAGACCGTTGGCAGAGTAAATTTCAATGGGTTACTTGAAAAGTCAACTTCAAAACTATAGCCTACACTCTACAGTCTAAATTCGCCAATAAAATCCTAATTTCCGTTAAAGCCAATCTCCAAGAAGAACAGCTTACGTATTATAGATTATGAAAGTGTTTTATATGAATTTGTTGATACAGATTATTAAAATTTAAAAACATTTCCACTTTTATTGTTAGTTAGGACGGAAACAAGATTTTTAGTATTATTTTTCGCCTCGAAGCCAATAAAGTCGTTTTCATTTTATTTTCATTTTTATTTCAATTAATTTCATTTTATTTTCAGACCAAACGGGATCGGGGTGATTTCCGAAATATGGCGTTCTTACGGGAACTGAAACGTTGGTTTTGCTCAATTCCATACTCGACAGTATCCAGATGGTTGAAATTTTTTGAGTTTGTAAGTGTTTTATTCGAATAACTTACAAGACAGGACAGTAGTGGTACAGACTCCGACTTTCACCCGAAAGGTTTTTGGTTCGAGTCCCACACTTGCTACATTTTGTGGCCATGCTTCGGAGGGCATGTAAAGTAGACGTCCCGGTACTTCCTAGTTGAGTGTTAGAGAGGGTTTTATATTATAGCCCTAACTCCGCTAGGTTGGCTTAGTAATAGAACAATGAAAGTCAACATTTATTTATTTATTTATTTAAGACAATTTTAGATTATGGGCAAACGATGAACTTCACAAATTACACTAGCATTTTTCACGATTTAGATTTACAGAGAGTGTACAATGGTAACTTGTAGTGCCACTTTTATTGTATGCTTTATATTTTAGCAAGAGTTACATGAAAACTTAAATTCTCGCTGCCTTCATAATTTTCTTAGATTTCGCGCCTAGTGAGAGAAACTGAGAAAGCAATATTTTGGCCACCCCTAGCTTCTGCCAATACTTGGTATCAAGCAAGGCTTTAGTGGAATATAACACTAGTGTTCGCTAAATCTTGGTTTCGGACTCAATCCCGTTTTGGGCCGTTTTACAATGAAATCGTTCTACTGCGTCCTCCTTCAGTTGATCCATGAATTCTTTCTTCTTCTATTGATTCCTTCTACTATGACCTCAATGATGGTGTGTACCAGATTTTATAAATGCCCTACTCTAATGAATCTTAACACAGCGAGCTATGTAAGTTCAACTGACACTTCGTTAAATGATCCGCAAGCTAGGTTTAATGTAGCGGTCGTAATTCAGAAAAAAAATTACCCCCGTTGCGTTTTATTTCAGGTGTTATGCGTATTAACAATATTATTTGCTTACCTCAACAACCCAGAGTTTTACGTAACGTCGGTTTCACTTAGCATTATCGCAGTCTTGGCCATATTGTTTGGTCAAATGAATGCAATATTATGTCACCCTCCAGGTACAAACAATATGGTATCAATGGTCACTCCGTTAATAAGCGCCATTTTCTACGAGATTGCGTCCTTGGTATGCATCGTTGTTGGCATTGTATTTGAGAGTGCGTACATGGGACATGCTTTTGTAAGTACAACAAAATTTTTACAATTTGGTTTGGTTTAAGATAATTTTCTGATGAAAACTCATATAACATCATATCATTATAATCAGTGCGGAACTTCCTTCTTCTTCTTCTGCATCTTTTTCATTATCCTCTTCTTCATCTTTATCATCTAAATCTCGGGGTGAGCTTTGCCTTCTCACACCAACTGCCTCCAGACAATCCGGTCCTCATCTGTGAAGGCGTCATTGAGAAATTGCATAACTACACCTCGTCTCCCCATTCATTCCGAGGTCCTGCTGGCTGTTTTCTGTAGTTCTTTTTCGCTCTAAGTACGGAGATTGGAACCAGATGTTAACGCGATGCGCTGCACATGTTCAATCCACCGAATTCTTTGGGCTTTTGCAACGATTATTTTCCCATTGCTACCAGTACCATCCCTATCTTCATTAGTTCATTAGTAAATGGAGCTTCACACGATCTTCATGACAACTTTGCAACTTTACATATCTTTAGCCTTATGTTGGAGATTTTTTTTTACTTGCTCATGACACCTTCAAACATCAAGACAAAACTAGAACTATTTTAACAGGAAGGACATGAGTTATGCTTTTTAATATTTATTTCAGATTCTACCATTTTCGGCTGTGTTGGTCTATTTATATGACGCTACGCTAGCTGCGGATGTACTTCTCTCACCAAACGACTATAATTATCACGGTAGACAAGACCAGGTGGATCCTGAGGCACTCATTATTGTTCTTTGTGACATATTTAAATCGAGATTATTAAAAAGAGATGAAAAAGAAATCGACGCAAACAAGTCTTTATCGCAGGAAGACATAAAAAGAATAGACGAAACAGCCGCAGTCAAACTAGCATCGGAAGTCAGAATAGAGCGAGATGGTCATACATCTGAGCCTGGGTTAGGACTGGTAGATGATGATAAAAAATTAACTGTGTCAGGGGTCAAATCAGAGTTGCCTCGACAACACGAGAATGATGGCACAGACCTAGTAACCATGCGTGCAGACCCCTCCGGAGACGAACATCCAGACAAAAGAATATCATGCAAAAGTGGTGAAACTATATTTAATGCTGACATAGGTGCATTTAAACCAAATGCTGAGAAAATTGAAGCTGACAACCCATCAAAGAATGCTTTCGTTAGCACCGAAGTTGCTCCATCAAGTAATGTTAATTTAAAGGATAATGTGTCAATTGCTGACATAGTTGTTTCAAAACCAGAACCAACCACAAAAAATGATAACTTTAAAGCAAGAAATTTAAGAGAATTACAAAACGAATACAAAACACTAGGTAGTAAGCCGTTGAGTCCATTGGATTCCAGCATAGATGATGATGTATTTGAACCGGATACTAGTGAAATGGGACATGAAAATGTATCAAGTACTTCAGCTGTGAGCATCATAAGAGAGTCTAATGAAAATAGAAGTAATGCTGAATTTATTGGAAAATCAAATGCTTCGAGACCTAAAATAGAAATACTTTCACCAGTAGCAATAAACAACAGACACGTCAGAGAGTCAGGCCTTCTTTTCGCTAGCAACGAAGGCGAGTCCAGACAAAGTGATGATAAATTTTATCGTAAAGAAATCAATTCTATTGTCAATGCAGATTCATCTCATGAACCTAAAACAGAACATGGAAGTCATGAATACATAGTGGCTCCAACGGGGTCAAGGAACCCTGGAGAATACCTTGAACCAAATCAAGTAAGTAAGCCTGAAAAAAATTACGGTGCGGAAGCATGTAGTAACAAGCCAATCGATTCAATTTCCAACAATGCTAAACTTAACGACAACGGGCCACCCGTAACTCAAGTTAGAGAACATGACGACAAAACGTGTGCTGAATTATTAATCTCTGAAGCAGTGTCCGAGATGAATGAGAGAAATAATGAATTCAGTGAATCAGCAACCAGATCTTTAGCCAATATACTCGTCAATGCATTCTCTGAGACAAATGACAATAGGTCTAGTCTTATAGAAGCATTATTGAAAGCCAATGTACATTTAACATTAACCGAAAACGATGGAAAGGAACTGGGCGTTTCCCGCAAAGTCAACTTAGTTGAGGCTATGTCAGAATCTAAAGCACATGATGACAGTCATGACAATGAACCATGTACTTCACGTGTGATTGCTGAATCAAAGACTTCGAAAAATAAGAGAAAAAATAAAAATGCAGATTGTAATGAGTTAGCAACCACACTGAAAACTAGCGTCGAGGAAGTTACAAACCATAAACCAGCAAAAATCCGTGAAAAGAAAGAAAAAAAGGATTTATCGGAACCTCAGACAAAAAAGAAACGTTGCGATGTAGAGCCTATAGGCACCGTGTCTACGGATGATATGAAAAATGAAAGAGACAACACATCGATTGGCAGAATGGATATATATTTACCAAAAAATGTAAATAATGAAATGCTTGATATAACTCTTGGTCCTGTGAGTCAACAAAGTAATCCCAAATGTGGAGAACAAAAAATTGAATACGATAGCGATGCGCAAGACAACAAAGAAATATTCGTTTTCGGGACACCAAATAAAAGTATGGACGTTGAATCACCTGTTAAGACAATTTCTGTGAGCCTTGTGCCAGTATCTAAGAAAGTTGCAGAAGACCCAACCATATTAGTTACAGAAATAAAAGAGTCGAAACCTGACGGGAATGAAGAACAATTAGATGCGTGTACAATGAAGATGCGCAGTCACAGTCTTAATTTCGCCACGAACATGAGAAAGGTCCTTGATGAGGTTTATCTGGAAGAAAATGTAAGCTACAATAGCTACTACGATTGCTTGTGAATATAATCTAAGCATCAACGTTTTTATGTGTCATATTTTGACGATTTTACATTACATCAGTGCTGGAGGCTGGGATAATTGCAAGTGTAATGCTTGCCAATATTTATTTAAGTTTAAAAAAAGAAAACACGCGTCATTCTATATAGTATGTTCTATCTTCTTAAAAAGTAAAAATTTTAAAACAAAAAAGAAAACATTTGAATTCTAACGCGACGAGATTCATAATTATTTTCTTAGACTGCGTTGGTAACATCATGTTCATACAATTTTATTTGCTCGCGGCTTCCTATAGAGATTTCAACGAAGCTCTTAATACATTCTAAGGATTTGTTGAGTGTAATGCGGCATTGCCCAACTTACATGCAAGCTCCACAATTTTATTACATGAAATGAAATTTATCTGTAGATTACCTGGAATGGTGAAGAAAATGTGAGGATTGATTGCTTCAATCGGAATTCCCAGTGAAGAAATAATATTTATGCCAGCAAACCAGTCTATATTATTTTATTAGATTGATTACATTTGAAAGTTGGGTCATAAATCATAGCAGAAAGATCACTGTATGTCTACTGAAGCAAAGTGTGCAAGTGCTATGCGAACAAGTGTCATCTTACTAAAACTCGCACACATTTTGTAAGGCGACTGTTGAGTGTTGATGGCGTAACACTTGCACGATATACCTCAGTCAACTTATTAACTTAATCTACTGTTTCTGCTGTGACGTATGGCCTAACACAGCGTAGTTTGAGCTGTGGGATGGTATACGTTTATGGAACTGTCGGTGGTTTGTTGATATAAATGTAAATTTTTATGTTGACTGGCTACTCCAACTGAGAACACATTTATTCACAGTGATTTTTTGAGCGGCATAAACATCCATTGTAAAAGCTTGTTACTGCATGTGTTAACAATGGCGGACCCACACGGGGGTCAGGGGGTCATGACCTCCTAAATTAGTAAATTCATATGATAGTAAAAAATATATTTTTTAAATTGAATAAAACTCAAATTTTCAGCAAAAAGAATTAAAAATTACCTTTCAAACTTACTTACAATATTTGACCCTTCCCCCCTAAATTTTCCTCTGGATCCGCCCTTGTGTGTTAAAGGGATAGGTTTCAAAATATTTGAATAACAAGGTACGCATTTCTGACGAAATTAATTGATTTCTCGTCTCACAGCCGCAAAGGACGAGAAAGTGGTAAGATGAAAAAAATAAAAATAAAAAAACTCAAGCATTCTAAAGAAGCCGTCTAGTTTCCTGACTGGTTCACAGATATTCTTTAAAATCGGTTTAGTGCTCTAAATCTGGCTTTACAGAAGTAATAATGTTTCAGATGACAAATATTTCCCTCGAAAGTTTGCATCATTCGTGAATAAGTCATCTGGTTTTATCTCAATACTTTGCAGCTGTGGAACGAGAAATTAATCAATTTTGTCGAAAATCCTTGGCAATTTGTTGTTTACAATTTTTTCTAATCTCTCCCTTTAGAGATAATCGTACGCCGCGTTAGACGTTTTCTGTAAAAGGTCAAATGTATCTAACTATTTTAAATAATTAATCAAACAGCATGTTTCGTATTTTCGCTAAAAAAAAACAACTACTTTTTTTACTTTTCGCTCAATATATCAACGTCGGATTAACGGGGGGGGGGGGGGGTCTTGACTTTAATCATAATCATAATTTAATATTTACACTCAGTGTACAATATACAACACTACAGGGTAAGCAAGACATGATTATAGTATTTTTTACCGGTCCCACAACTGCACTTAGAAATGTTTTTATAATGAATAGTAGTGCACCGCTAGCCATTGGAACATGGGGGTGCCGTCTTACTGCATAACAATAACTATAAACAATAAAATTAAGAATTCTGAGTTTACTTGTGCAAAAAAGTGGCGTTTTACCAGTAATCCTCACGAAAAGTACTTTTTTTAGCGTCGGAAAAGCGGTCCTAAGTTATGTTTGCTTTCTGAGCAGAAGATTTTGATGAGTTGTCATCTTTTCCTCTCATTATTTCATTTTTTTTAGGAAGAGAGCGAGTGAATAAATGGAATTTAAGTGTAGCTAATAAATTTATATAATATAATATGTAATATATTTAAAAATGATTTAAAAAATAATTTGAACTTAAAATTATTTGAAAATGTTTAAGTAGATGTGCCGCTCTTGTGTATATGCCTTGTAAAACAAAAACAGTTTTAATCATTCTGCTTTGATTGATAAGTAATTAAAATTTTAATTTTGGTAATAATTTTTCCCTTAGCTTTGAGAAAGTTGGTCGCTGACATCTGCCACCTAACAATCTCCCGAAATTAGTTTGGTTTAAACAAAAAATTTAATTTAATATTTAGTTATAAAGATTCGGTCTTGTCAAAGGGTAGAGTACTATGTCGAACGCCATATTAACCAGTATTTTTCATTTTTCTTAGTTATAATTTTTCCATGTGTACTTGGTTAATTTCAGGCGCTCATAACGAAAAAAGCCTGCACAGGAACAACTAAAACATTTCTACACTTCCTACATTTTCTGACTATGCTTTGGAGGGCATGTAAACAGGTGGTCCCGGGTCGTCCTAGTTGAGTGTAAGAGAGGGCTTTATAGCCCTAACTCCGCTAGGTTGGCTTAGTAATAGAACAAAGAAATTCGTTATTTATTTATTATTATTTATTTCTCGTAGTACCTACTAAGTACAATACAGAACCAGACCAGACGAATTTTTTAAGACTTAAGTATTAAATTATTTAAAAAATTTAAAGCAACCTATTTTGCTGTGATCCAGGGCGGTCAATGTTAACCACCATCTTCCTCCTTAGCACAGCATTGGATTGGATTTATATGCCTATATTCAATGGTATTGTCATTGAACATATATTCAATCGCATTGTACAACAGACGTTTGAATTGATAGCAGCTGCTATATTATGCGCAATAACTTCTGTGTCAAATAATACCAAATCGTTGGGTAGGCGAGTTCTGTTTGTTGGTTTGTTAGTAATGCAAAGTATTCAATAGTCGTACGGTATATGTTAATAATATGTTATAATGTTTAAAAAAAAGTTTTTTGTTAAAAAATTATACACTATGTTAGTAGCCCAAATGGAAAGCAGTAATCAGTAATCTTCTGTAGTCATTTAATTGTTTAGCTACAATGCATGTTTATTAGCATGTGTACTAGTTTAGTCCGTTCACGTTTTTAACGGTCACAGAATGGCCCCTTGCTACACCTACTAAACAGCCACATTAGTTGACCTCTGGGTGTTACAAGCGCACTGTCATCTTCTAACGTTCTTAGAGAAAGACTTCAAGTGTTAGAGGTCAACATAAGATGTAGTTTTTTACAGTGTTCAATGAGGGGCCATCAGTGCCCGTTAAATACGTGAATGGACTATACCTATTTCAACATGCATGGTGAAGTGTTTTTTTTTTTATCGATTGTTAAGATTTATAATTTTCTAACTTTGTATAAAAACAAAGGATACTAGGCTAGTATTTATGTTATACGGTACAATTTCCATTAAATTTTATGTTGCACGAGTATGCTCTACAGTTATTTTTGAATTGGTTTGGTTTGAGAATGTGATTAAAAATAATTATTATAACTTACTTTATTGAAGACGTTTTTACATCTATAGGTAAACTACCTTTCGTTACTACTGAATATTAGCTAAAAGTTAAGGTAGTGGCATAGAGTGCAAGTGTTAACAGTCATCTTAACAATGATATATGCGAGCTTTCCTATATTATAGAAATAATATATATATATATATATATATAATAATATAATTTTGAAGATGACTGTGGACCTCGTGACCCTTGCACAGTCAATTTACCGTGAATTTTCTGCTGACGTATGACTCAGTCAGTCAGCTCAGCTTAGTTTTGTAACATCGGGAAATCTTGCTGTTTAATAATAACTTACTCCGGAATTAAAAATGTATGCAAGAGAATTTAAGAATGCTAAGTGCTGCTTGAAAATAGTTATATTAACATTTTTAGCCCCATGTTAAGTTATTCCTTAATCGGCATGGTAGGAACAATGCACTGTCGGCGCAGTACTTATATATATATTTTGCACCTGGCATATTGATAGCGGATAATTACTGATAGCTAAGCATGGTAGTATGCGCAGCGCTAACAGGGAAACATGGAAAGACATGATAACGAGCTGAGACTACCAGTCAGTCTACGTGCGGGTCGAGTCCTGGTCACCTCTGAAATAACCGTGTGACTTTACTATGATACTATGTTCCCCAAATGGTTCGGAATACACTATAATCAGGAGGTCCACCCTGTCAGTCAACTCCCCTTTTCTCTGAGGTGAAGGAATCTGTCTCTAGCGTGCCTCAAGTTAAGAAACAGACAACACCCTAGCGCCACCACTGCGGGGGTGCCCGGAGGGGCCTGCCCCCCCCCCCACTTTTAGGTTATTTTACATAGCAGAAATTTTTTTAATTCAAAAACGTCGGAATTATAACTGGTTATAAGTTACTTTCATTACACCTAGTCCCAATGAAAAATGTTTTGTTTTTTCACTGGCCCCCCAGATAGAAGTCATGCCCCCCCCCCATGGCCCCCGCCTTAAAATTTCTGGCGTCCCCACTACACCCCCGCCAGGCTGACTGGGTTGCTGAAAGCAGAAATGCTGAAAGGAGGCGTTGGAAGAACAAAACAAACGATCAAACTATAGCTATAGCTAAGCAATTCAATCTTCTTTAACTACTCGAATACCACATTTACCACACCTATTTTTCTGGCAAAAAATGCTGTAACTTTCCTGTACCCAAACCTAACTACAGGTACTACTAAAGTACTAACTACCTGTATTACATGAGAAGTGAACATCATCTACCATACCTTACCAACCTTTCCTCGAAATTTTTATTGTAGTTATTGTGTGTGGTTGAATGGTACAATAGTAGGATAATACTACAATCAATAGTTGTGTGTAGAGGGTGCGATTCTATTCCCCAGACCCCAACCTACCCTTTGCAAAAAGGACAAGACCGCACCTTTTATACCAAAATTGTGCTTGTGCTTGTGCAGGTAGAAATGGTATAATAATGTTTAGATCAGGGACGGACCCAGCCCATTTTTTGGGAGGGACAGTGTTGGGCCAAAATAGAATGAGCTCATTTACTCATTTGGTTAATTTACTCACAACAGACTTACTAAATTTACCATCCCTGGTTTAGATACCCTCGGAACCCCTGCTTGGAGTAATTTCTGCAGAATCTTCTTAAATAACCTAAGAGGTAATTTTCATGGGGGAGTGAGGGGGAGGGCACCTTAAAAAGATTTAGCCACACCCTGATCCTTGCCTACCTCTAGAAAGTAAACTGCGAAGGCCCTAGCGCCAGCATCGAACTATGATGAGTAGCCCACTGGCTTATGCTAAGTGTGAAGCTGGGCGTTTCAAATTTTTATATGCTAGGGGTGTCGTTTATTTTAATATCCTGACTCACGATTTTAAACTAAGTGTAAAATACAGTAGGCATACATTTCAATACATTTATTATAAAAGCAAGAAAATTGCACGCAAAAATAAGGACACAATGGTATAAACATGAAAATGTTTCAGAAAATCAAAGAAAATATACATTAAGTATGTCATGTGACAAATCGCCTTTTACATACTAACATACATGTCCCTCATAATATGATATATACTGTATATAATCAATTGATCACTTCAAGAAAACTTCTGAATTGCCATACTATTGAACCAGCCTTTATATTTAACCGTGATTTAACTATCGTACTTAAGAGGATGCTAGCCGGCCGCCATACCAAGTTGAATCCAGCGGACCAGAGCAGGTTCAAAGCTGCAGATAAATTGGGCGTGTGCACAGTGCCGGTAGGGAAACATGGTAGGACTTGTCCTGGTCACCTCCGAACTAATCGTGTGACTTCACTGTGTTTCCCAAGTGGTTCGGAATCCACTATAATCAGGAGGTCCACTGGAGTCCTATGGGCCCACACCGTGGCCTGGGACCGTGTCCAACCATACTACTACTAAGAGGATGCTGGCCGTACACATTGGCCACCCCTGGATCACCCTGAATCAGGTTGCTTATATATTTTTTACTTAAGTTAACACTTAGATTTATAAAGATTTGGTCTGCTCAATTTCTTAGAGGACTATTTCATACACCCTATTATAACGTGTTTTTCATTTTTGTTGGTATAATTTTTCCATGAATTCGATAATTCGGTAAATCTCTTGTCGGTTATCAGTTTCACGGAAAACCCCCTAACTAAATAAATCGTCGTAGTACTATGCATGAAATAGTTCTCTACATCTATTGAGTAGACCAAATCTATGTAACTTGAAGTATTAACTTAAATAATAAATATAAACCAACCCATTTTAGGGTGATTCAGGGGTGGCCAATGTGTACAGCCAGCTTCCTCTTAACGAATAACTAATCCACTAATAAAATTAAATTATAATAAACCACAACAGATCTAACTTTACTTACGGGAGTTAAAGCAGAATAAATTAATACTACAGATTGCTTTCACAACAAAGATTAACCTTTACATAATTTCTTACTTACTAGTAAGGTTATGTACTTTACTTATATAACGTTCCTCCAGTGGCATCATGATGGCAAAAAACATATGAATATGGTCTGCTGGGAGAGAGTGATTTTAACACCGGTATTAAAATGGTTGAAATAATTCACGGGATAAGTTATTCTGTAAACGCCAACGCATTTCCTTCAAACTGAATAATTTATGCGCGAAACACTATAGTTATTACAAAATTTGCATAATAATTTTGAAAATTAAGTTTACAATACTCGTACGGTAGGTAATTGAATGAAGTTAATTGATGTTTTCAATTTCACTTATTTACAAAATTTACAATTAAGAATTCACACTTACGAATTCACACTAATTACATTATTCATAGTTCAAAGAGTAGGCTAGTTAAAAATGGGAAGTTTAAATATGAAATTTCGATCATTTACTCATTTGCGTTTTGAGTTGGCATAGGCTGTCATCGCATTATTTTTATCCTCAAATTTAAATGTATATGTATTGAACATATCTTCGTCGTCTAACAAGTTACAAAAAAAAAGATTTGATAAGTTAAAGGGGAAATTGACCGTCAATTTGATAATCCTCCTTGTAAATTCCTATCAAACTGTCAATTTTCTAAACATTCATGTTAATGCTTATGTAAGTTCTTGCGCATAATTTATTTGATAGCATTACCGGTACCTACCGTTAGAGTTAAAATTTTTTTAGGATGTAAACTTTAGAATAATAATGTGAATGGAAAATTTAATTTTTAGAGAAAATTAGAAATCTGGAGTGAGAAATGTCCAATTCAAAAATTACAAACAACTATTTTTCAGAACTTAACTAATAAGATTTATGTAATATAAACGTATATTTTTAATATCCCCTTAAAGATGCAGATAACTTGGTCGTGTGCACAGTGCCGGTAGGGAAACATGGTAGGACTTGTCCTGGTCACCTCTGAACTAATCGTGTGACTTCACTGTGTTTCCCAAGTGGTTCGGAATCCACTATAATCAGGAGGTCCACTGTCCTATGGGCCCACACCGTGGCCTGGGACTGTGTTCAACCATTCTACTACTAATATCCCCTTACGTTAATAACTTAGCTTTAATGCTGCGTGCAAATTATTTTAATTTACCTCGTCTTGTTTGAGGTGCGGGAGACATTATTTTAATAACCCTCCGTTGCTGTAAATTTTCCATTTGGAAATCGTCGATAACTCCTTTGTTTCCCTCAATAGGACCATGTATTAGCCACATATTGTAGAAATACGCCAGCGTCAGACAACCCAAGGGTAACTGAAACAACCAACAATAAAGATATAAAATATAAGAGTATACCGAGGGGCTTTCTACCAGCCATTGTTGTGAAGCCCGGAGGGGACCCCTCGCAGTGCACTAAATGTTAAAATATATTTCTGAAGTCATCTCTTTATAGCCCTAACTCAGCTAGGTTGGCTTAGTAATAGAAACAATAAAAAGCCCTTATTTATTTACCTCTTTCATAGATCAGATCACTTTTTTACGAACGGGACTATTCCGAACCTATTCACTGGGCGTCAACGGGGGTCAACCAGTACATTTTGGCTTCCAAACATTCGGAATACAGGAAGATATACCAAAGAAAGAGAAGAATTCTTCGGTGGCGAGATCCCCCCCCCCCCAGTCTTCCGATCCTTTTAAGCAAATGATCGCACATCTGATCTTACCCTGTTCCACTTTGGCCTATCGGTACAGATTTCCCAAAAAGGGATGAAAATATTTATAATACTATTTTTCTAATGAAAGTTATGACAATGAACATTATGTACTTATATTAATCGATATGACTTAGAATCGCGGTGGCTAGGGAACATGGATGGATAGGGTAGCTGCCTCCCCCCCCCCCCCAATTTAATAAATGTATTGTAAGTTAATTTGTTACGCTCTAATTTAATCGATGCTACATAGGCTATGATTGTTCTGTTTTTTCCCGTCCCACAATTACCCCCCCCCCATTTTTTTTTTTTTTTTTTTTTTTTTAAGATTAATAGCATACAAAAAATTGTAATGAATGTATCCCATTGACCTCTTCAGTCACCTCTATAGGTTAGTACTTAGTAGTTTAGTACCCGTTACGAGACGTCTCCGATCGCATGTAAAGGCTCGCACAGGTACAATCACGATGCCACCTTGCTTGTTGCCATCGACTGGAAGCTGGATCAGTCAGAAGGAGTCGATTCCTTTGCTAATACTCGGTAATCGAAAAGGAATTACTAAATTCTGGAATCGGCTCGAAAGGAATAGGATGTCCGTAAGAGGGACGTAAAATATATTTGTACTTACAGAAAATAATCCGATCCACGTACTTTTCCTGTAGATGCCTAGGATTATGCAACCAACTGTTTGAATTATAGACGCTGCAGTGAGAACTCCTAAAATAATGGGGTTAAGAAAAGTCAGCACGGATTTAGGCTTTGTAATTCTTGAATATAAGGCGAGTATGACGACCATGTTTAATACAGCATAAAGAATTTGTAGTCCCTCTATTAACCCATGCATTAAAATTAAATCATCCAGCTCGTAAAAGATTGCATGAATACTTATGTCCAATGTCAATGCGAATATCTCAAATGAGCATAGTGCCTGAAAACAAGAACATAAAAATGTATATTATATAGTCTTGAAGGACATTTTAATAAACCTAAGCTTGCTAATTATTCAATGCCAACGACCCCATGGATTTCGGATATTGTTTATTTTGTTTCCGTAAGAATTTAGTGATATGTGGTGATAGGTGACATTTTTGTTCCATATCACGGGGCCCAAGTATGTTAGTTTCCGTTTCTTAACTCTCAGCAGCAACTAGAGTTCTGTAGCCATTCGCTTCAGAACCTCGGTGTGACAACTATGGAGACACCTAGCGGACGATCGCAACACTAATTGCAATTCCGATATTTGCGATTTTCACTGCGATTCGTTAAACGATAGCCGATAGGTTGGAGATCAGAATTTCACTTTAAAAAAAAAAAAAAAAAAAAAAACGAAATGGCGTGACTTTACACAGCGATCTACCATTGCACTGTAGTGAGACTATGAAACTTTTCAAGCGATGTTTTAAAAATTTCATGGTAGATTTTTTTCTCATGCAACCACAACCTATTAACTCACTCTTTTTAATATATTATAATGCAGCCAATATAATTAATCCAATGCGGATTCATGCTTACCAATTGAATTTCCTTGGTTTTCTTTAGTTTCTTGTCAGTCCTTGCCCCAAATAAAAAACTAAAAGCTCTGCGTCCACTCGAACGCAAACGTTCCATTTTGATAGTCGTGTTCTTACAATCTAAAAGTAAAACTCATAAAATTATCTGTGCGAGATGAGTTTTTAAATTTTAATGTTCATCTGTGCTCCTAGTTGAGTCTAAGCAAGGGCATTACAGCCCTAACTCCGCTAGGTTCCGCTCAGTAATAAAACAAATTAATTTCATTATTATTATTATTAAAATCTTCTTTTTCTTCCAAGTTACTGCCGGCTGGCTGGTTGGCAGCAACATGTGTCATGTGCCATCGGTGTCTCCACTCCCCTCGATCCTGGCACGCCCTCTTCAGTTCCACGTATGGATCAACATCATAAGATATAAACTATGGAATCATCTATGGGGCAGAAATTATATACAAAATACCTATAATATAGAATTACACCCAAATCCATAGCCAGGGAGTCCAGGGGATCCGGCTCCATACACCTCCCGCCCTCCCGAAATATTCGCAGTGTACACTAGATGGAATGGAGTTTTAAGTATATTGAGGTTACCTCACCTCCGACGGTCAGACGGACCCGTCCCCTAAAAAAATTCTCTGTATGGTTACAGCCTTAGAGGGTTTTTGGTTCTCAATTAAATATTGTATGCCTTGTAGTTTCTGTTGAATATATGGCTTTGGTCCGTGGAGTAATGGACGAAAGTAAATAAAAAATAATAATAATAATGCCAAACATCCCAGAAAATTAATAATAAATACAAAGATATGCTACTCATCTATTACGTACAAAAAATTCGGAGAAATTGCAACAAGGTAATTAACGAAATGCCCCAAATTAAAAAAAAAATGGAAAGGCTGATAAAAACGTGGTGATAGAGAACAATTAATTAGGCTAGGGCCTAAATGTTAGAAAAAATTAAACATTTATTCATTTGACGTCGCCAACCCTGACAAGCAAAGGCTTTTGGGTGGACAAGTTACAGGAAGACAGGATCTGTCCGGAAAGTCAGTGAATTGCTTTTACGGAGACTGTACGCGCAAGCGCGCGCTTTGCTGACTCAGATTTTGGTGGGGGGATCTGGCAACAAGTTCCAACAAGCGTCACCGGGCTGGCTACCGATTGTTTTAGTGGGCACATCAATTTTTCCATGTGAGTCGGTAGTCACTCGGTACAGTAACCCGGTGCAAGAAGAAAAAAAGCGTTCGCTTGAGGAACGGATGGCGATCTAGTTTTGTGTAAAACTGGAGAAGAGTGCTGCGAAAACCATTATAATGTTGAAAAAGGCTTTCTGTGACGATTAGTAGACAAATTTTCCGGTGGTACAAGGCCTTCACAGAAGGTCGGGAAGACGCCAACGACGGGCCCCGCGCTGGACAGCCATCAACCTCCACTACCACTACCAGTACCAACGACAATATGCAACATGTGTCATGTGTGTGACTACTGTGACTTGTTTGATTTCTGATAAATTAAACATTACTAAAACCTTCAACAGACAACAGTATTGGAGAGGATATATATTTTTTTAGGAAACTTTGCTTAATATACTCCCCAAGCTGGTGGATTAACCAGTAAGGAAATAATATTAATATTCTTGTTATTTTATTATTTTGTAGTGCCACTGTTCAAAGATTATTATTAATTATTATTATTAATTTTTACAAGAATTAATTTTTGCTTTCCAATTTATACGTAGTATAGTGAAAGCTTTGTGATGGTCGAAATGTTCGATTCCGAGATTTCAACGGATTTACACGCTTTGAGGTCCCAGGAACCTAAAAAAGTGGTTTTTACGAAAAGTCTGTCTGCCTGTCTGTTCATCGATTTCCGGGCAAACTACTCGGTCGATTTTGATGAAATTTTGCATAAAGGTTAACAAAAATCATACCTCGGGACCATTTTTTATATTTTGGACTAAATTAGTTTGGGGGCGAAAAAAACGTCTAAAAAAATTATGTCTCAAAAATTACGATTTTTTTTTTAAATTCACATATATTGTAGTCGTTATTAATGTTGACAAAATGCAAGGGGTCGCTTGCCCCTTGATAGTTTGCTTCTGGGGGTAAAAAATTTTTAATGAAAAATGACTAAAAAATAATTTTTCTGCGAGACCTTTCAATCAATGATTTCTACTTCAGGCATGTTTTAGGTGTTAAATTGAGTAACGAAACCGGATAGGTTGCTTTCCCAAAAAACTATTTGGTTTTGTACAAAAAATTATTTCTTGAAAAAATTATAGAAAATTCAGCCTCAAATGCCCTGCCATTATTACTGTGTGGTAATGTGTTGGTCTGACCTATCTATAATTTACCTCACCTCCAGTGACGTCACCCCCCCCCCCTGAGATATCCGAAATTTAACCATAGGAAAATTATTTGCCATAAAATTACTCTTTGTTTGTCACTGTCTACTAATTGATAAATTGGAAAGCATGCTCGAGTACACTCGGACCAGTTCTTTTAAATATATAGCACCTTGCCCGGGGTTAGGTATACTTGACAATGAAAAAAAGTGAAAAGTGATTATTGTTATTATTCATTTTGAGTAGCATGACTGAAATTTAAGGTACGGTACTTACAAGATTGTCAGGAAAAAAAATAAAAAGTCTAGATGCTATTGTAGCTAAAAGAAGACTAATATATTAAATTGGCATTTTATTAGCCCAAACTTGCAACAACTCTGTCATAGCAAGACTTGGCTCTATGACTTGGTCCAACGCCAAACTTAGAAATGTTACGATGAGTTATAGTACACCACTATGTATTTGAACACTCAATTTTCATGACAATTGACTAAAACATAATGTTTTCTTGGAGGAGGTCTGGTCATGCCCCCCCCCCCCAATAAAAATATTATGTATGCATACGACAATGGCATGCCCCAGGGAGTCGTAGGAAAAAATAAAAAAGTAATGCCATGTTAAGATTAAAGATGAAAGTGGTATTAGGTTATGAACAATTCATAAAAAGTTGAAACTGACTATATATGCAGACCGATTTAATATTAATTTAAAAATCCTCGTGTTTTCTAGAGAAATTCAGTTTCAAGATTTCATTTCATTTTGTAATTTTCATTAATCTATTCTGAGAATATACTCTTCCCATAACTTTACGCCTGCAACTCGGTTGTCTTTTGTTTATAATATATTTTGAAATATCCTCCCTATTATTTGATGAGTCTACTCCATTGCACACCTTCCGTCAGTGGTGGGCCGTGGTCAAATTGCCACAGGTGCAAGGTACCGTTTTGCCCTACCCCCCTTAAAATGTTGTTTCGATGAATAATTAGAACTACCTAATGATCGACTTCGATGGCCAGGTGGTAATGTGCTTGCACTTGTGAGAGTCTTTACACGCCATGTGATCTGAGATGTGTGGTCAGGACATGTAGCGTAGTGGTACGGACTCTGACTTTCACCCGAAAGGTTGTTGGTTCGAGTCCCACACTGGCTACATTTTCTGGCCATGCTTCGGAGGGCATGTAAAGCAGGCGGTCCCGGGTCATCCTACTTGAGTGTAAGAGAGGGCTTT
>OZ020486.1:45927925-46023244 GCA_963971405.1 Psococerastis gibbosa | reverse complement strand
CACCCTGTCAGTCAACTCCCCTTTTCTCTGAGGTGAAGGAATCTGTCTCTAGCGTGCCTCAAGTTAAGAAACAGACAACACCCTAGCGCCACCACTGCGGGGGTGCCCGGAGGGGCCTGCCCCCCCCCCACTTTTAGGTTATTTTACATAGCAGAAATTTTTTTAATTCAAAAACGTCGGAATTATAACTGGTTATAAGTTACTTTCATTACACCTAGTCCCAATGAAAAATGTTTTGTTTTTTCACTGGCCCCCCAGATAGAAGTCATGCCCCCCCCCCATGGCCCCCGCCTTAAAATTTCTGGCGTCCCCACTACACCCCCGCCAGGCTGACTGGGTTGCTGAAAGCAGAAATGCTGAAAGGAGGCGTTGGAAGAACAAAACAAACGATCAAACTATAGCTATAGCTAAGCAATTCAATCTTCTTTAACTACTCGAATACCACATTTACCACACCTATTTTTCTGGCAAAAAATGCTGTAACTTTCCTGTACCCAAACCTAACTACAGGTACTACTAAAGTACTAACTACCTGTATTACATGAGAAGTGAACATCATCTACCATACCTTACCAACCTTTCCTCGAAATTTTTATTGTAGTTATTGTGTGTGGTTGAATGGTACAATAGTAGGATAATACTACAATCAATAGTTGTGTGTAGAGGGTGCGATTCTATTCCCCAGACCCCAACCTACCCTTTGCAAAAAGGACAAGACCGCACCTTTTATACCAAAATTGTGCTTGTGCTTGTGCAGGTAGAAATGGTATAATAATGTTTAGATCAGGGACGGACCCAGCCCATTTTTTGGGAGGGACAGTGTTGGGCCAAAATAGAATGAGCTCATTTACTCATTTGGTTAATTTACTCACAACAGACTTACTAAATTTACCATCCCTGGTTTAGATACCCTCGGAACCCCTGCTTGGAGTAATTTCTGCAGAATCTTCTTAAATAACCTAAGAGGTAATTTTCATGGGGGAGTGAGGGGGAGGGCACCTTAAAAAGATTTAGCCACACCCTGATCCTTGCCTACCTCTAGAAAGTAAACTGCGAAGGCCCTAGCGCCAGCATCGAACTATGATGAGTAGCCCACTGGCTTATGCTAAGTGTGAAGCTGGGCGTTTCAAATTTTTATATGCTAGGGGTGTCGTTTATTTTAATATCCTGACTCACGATTTTAAACTAAGTGTAAAATACAGTAGGCATACATTTCAATACATTTATTATAAAAGCAAGAAAATTGCACGCAAAAATAAGGACACAATGGTATAAACATGAAAATGTTTCAGAAAATCAAAGAAAATATACATTAAGTATGTCATGTGACAAATCGCCTTTTACATACTAACATACATGTCCCTCATAATATGATATATACTGTATATAATCAATTGATCACTTCAAGAAAACTTCTGAATTGCCATACTATTGAACCAGCCTTTATATTTAACCGTGATTTAACTATCGTACTTAAGAGGATGCTAGCCGGCCGCCATACCAAGTTGAATCCAGCGGACCAGAGCAGGTTCAAAGCTGCAGATAAATTGGGCGTGTGCACAGTGCCGGTAGGGAAACATGGTAGGACTTGTCCTGGTCACCTCCGAACTAATCGTGTGACTTCACTGTGTTTCCCAAGTGGTTCGGAATCCACTATAATCAGGAGGTCCACTGGAGTCCTATGGGCCCACACCGTGGCCTGGGACCGTGTCCAACCATACTACTACTAAGAGGATGCTGGCCGTACACATTGGCCACCCCTGGATCACCCTGAATCAGGTTGCTTATATATTTTTTACTTAAGTTAACACTTAGATTTATAAAGATTTGGTCTGCTCAATTTCTTAGAGGACTATTTCATACACCCTATTATAACGTGTTTTTCATTTTTGTTGGTATAATTTTTCCATGAATTCGATAATTCGGTAAATCTCTTGTCGGTTATCAGTTTCACGGAAAACCCCCTAACTAAATAAATCGTCGTAGTACTATGCATGAAATAGTTCTCTACATCTATTGAGTAGACCAAATCTATGTAACTTGAAGTATTAACTTAAATAATAAATATAAACCAACCCATTTTAGGGTGATTCAGGGGTGGCCAATGTGTACAGCCAGCTTCCTCTTAACGAATAACTAATCCACTAATAAAATTAAATTATAATAAACCACAACAGATCTAACTTTACTTACGGGAGTTAAAGCAGAATAAATTAATACTACAGATTGCTTTCACAACAAAGATTAACCTTTACATAATTTCTTACTTACTAGTAAGGTTATGTACTTTACTTATATAACGTTCCTCCAGTGGCATCATGATGGCAAAAAACATATGAATATGGTCTGCTGGGAGAGAGTGATTTTAACACCGGTATTAAAATGGTTGAAATAATTCACGGGATAAGTTATTCTGTAAACGCCAACGCATTTCCTTCAAACTGAATAATTTATGCGCGAAACACTATAGTTATTACAAAATTTGCATAATAATTTTGAAAATTAAGTTTACAATACTCGTACGGTAGGTAATTGAATGAAGTTAATTGATGTTTTCAATTTCACTTATTTACAAAATTTACAATTAAGAATTCACACTTACGAATTCACACTAATTACATTATTCATAGTTCAAAGAGTAGGCTAGTTAAAAATGGGAAGTTTAAATATGAAATTTCGATCATTTACTCATTTGCGTTTTGAGTTGGCATAGGCTGTCATCGCATTATTTTTATCCTCAAATTTAAATGTATATGTATTGAACATATCTTCGTCGTCTAACAAGTTACAAAAAAAAAGATTTGATAAGTTAAAGGGGAAATTGACCGTCAATTTGATAATCCTCCTTGTAAATTCCTATCAAACTGTCAATTTTCTAAACATTCATGTTAATGCTTATGTAAGTTCTTGCGCATAATTTATTTGATAGCATTACCGGTACCTACCGTTAGAGTTAAAATTTTTTTAGGATGTAAACTTTAGAATAATAATGTGAATGGAAAATTTAATTTTTAGAGAAAATTAGAAATCTGGAGTGAGAAATGTCCAATTCAAAAATTACAAACAACTATTTTTCAGAACTTAACTAATAAGATTTATGTAATATAAACGTATATTTTTAATATCCCCTTAAAGATGCAGATAACTTGGTCGTGTGCACAGTGCCGGTAGGGAAACATGGTAGGACTTGTCCTGGTCACCTCTGAACTAATCGTGTGACTTCACTGTGTTTCCCAAGTGGTTCGGAATCCACTATAATCAGGAGGTCCACTGTCCTATGGGCCCACACCGTGGCCTGGGACTGTGTTCAACCATTCTACTACTAATATCCCCTTACGTTAATAACTTAGCTTTAATGCTGCGTGCAAATTATTTTAATTTACCTCGTCTTGTTTGAGGTGCGGGAGACATTATTTTAATAACCCTCCGTTGCTGTAAATTTTCCATTTGGAAATCGTCGATAACTCCTTTGTTTCCCTCAATAGGACCATGTATTAGCCACATATTGTAGAAATACGCCAGCGTCAGACAACCCAAGGGTAACTGAAACAACCAACAATAAAGATATAAAATATAAGAGTATACCGAGGGGCTTTCTACCAGCCATTGTTGTGAAGCCCGGAGGGGACCCCTCGCAGTGCACTAAATGTTAAAATATATTTCTGAAGTCATCTCTTTATAGCCCTAACTCAGCTAGGTTGGCTTAGTAATAGAAACAATAAAAAGCCCTTATTTATTTACCTCTTTCATAGATCAGATCACTTTTTTACGAACGGGACTATTCCGAACCTATTCACTGGGCGTCAACGGGGGTCAACCAGTACATTTTGGCTTCCAAACATTCGGAATACAGGAAGATATACCAAAGAAAGAGAAGAATTCTTCGGTGGCGAGATCCCCCCCCCCCCAGTCTTCCGATCCTTTTAAGCAAATGATCGCACATCTGATCTTACCCTGTTCCACTTTGGCCTATCGGTACAGATTTCCCAAAAAGGGATGAAAATATTTATAATACTATTTTTCTAATGAAAGTTATGACAATGAACATTATGTACTTATATTAATCGATATGACTTAGAATCGCGGTGGCTAGGGAACATGGATGGATAGGGTAGCTGCCTCCCCCCCCCCCCCAATTTAATAAATGTATTGTAAGTTAATTTGTTACGCTCTAATTTAATCGATGCTACATAGGCTATGATTGTTCTGTTTTTTCCCGTCCCACAATTACCCCCCCCCCATTTTTTTTTTTTTTTTTTTTTTTTTAAGATTAATAGCATACAAAAAATTGTAATGAATGTATCCCATTGACCTCTTCAGTCACCTCTATAGGTTAGTACTTAGTAGTTTAGTACCCGTTACGAGACGTCTCCGATCGCATGTAAAGGCTCGCACAGGTACAATCACGATGCCACCTTGCTTGTTGCCATCGACTGGAAGCTGGATCAGTCAGAAGGAGTCGATTCCTTTGCTAATACTCGGTAATCGAAAAGGAATTACTAAATTCTGGAATCGGCTCGAAAGGAATAGGATGTCCGTAAGAGGGACGTAAAATATATTTGTACTTACAGAAAATAATCCGATCCACGTACTTTTCCTGTAGATGCCTAGGATTATGCAACCAACTGTTTGAATTATAGACGCTGCAGTGAGAACTCCTAAAATAATGGGGTTAAGAAAAGTCAGCACGGATTTAGGCTTTGTAATTCTTGAATATAAGGCGAGTATGACGACCATGTTTAATACAGCATAAAGAATTTGTAGTCCCTCTATTAACCCATGCATTAAAATTAAATCATCCAGCTCGTAAAAGATTGCATGAATACTTATGTCCAATGTCAATGCGAATATCTCAAATGAGCATAGTGCCTGAAAACAAGAACATAAAAATGTATATTATATAGTCTTGAAGGACATTTTAATAAACCTAAGCTTGCTAATTATTCAATGCCAACGACCCCATGGATTTCGGATATTGTTTATTTTGTTTCCGTAAGAATTTAGTGATATGTGGTGATAGGTGACATTTTTGTTCCATATCACGGGGCCCAAGTATGTTAGTTTCCGTTTCTTAACTCTCAGCAGCAACTAGAGTTCTGTAGCCATTCGCTTCAGAACCTCGGTGTGACAACTATGGAGACACCTAGCGGACGATCGCAACACTAATTGCAATTCCGATATTTGCGATTTTCACTGCGATTCGTTAAACGATAGCCGATAGGTTGGAGATCAGAATTTCACTTTAAAAAAAAAAAAAAAAAAAAAAACGAAATGGCGTGACTTTACACAGCGATCTACCATTGCACTGTAGTGAGACTATGAAACTTTTCAAGCGATGTTTTAAAAATTTCATGGTAGATTTTTTTCTCATGCAACCACAACCTATTAACTCACTCTTTTTAATATATTATAATGCAGCCAATATAATTAATCCAATGCGGATTCATGCTTACCAATTGAATTTCCTTGGTTTTCTTTAGTTTCTTGTCAGTCCTTGCCCCAAATAAAAAACTAAAAGCTCTGCGTCCACTCGAACGCAAACGTTCCATTTTGATAGTCGTGTTCTTACAATCTAAAAGTAAAACTCATAAAATTATCTGTGCG
This sequence comes from Psococerastis gibbosa, assembly GCA_963971405.1. Lineage (NCBI taxonomy): Eukaryota > Metazoa > Arthropoda > Insecta > Psocodea > Psocidae > Psococerastis > Psococerastis gibbosa. The sequence goes on along the minus strand of OZ020486.1, from coordinate 46,017,640 downwards.
AGATGAGTTTTTAAATTTTAATGTTCATCTGTGCTCCTAGTTGAGTCTAAGCAAGGGCATTACAGCCCTAACTCCGCTAGGTTCCGCTCAGTAATAAAACAAATTAATTTCATTATTATTATTATTAAAATCTTCTTTTTCTTCCAAGTTACTGCCGGCTGGCTGGTTGGCAGCAACATGTGTCATGTGCCATCGGTGTCTCCACTCCCCTCGATCCTGGCACGCCCTCTTCAGTTCCACGTATGGATCAACATCATAAGATATAAACTATGGAATCATCTATGGGGCAGAAATTATATACAAAATACCTATAATATAGAATTACACCCAAATCCATAGCCAGGGAGTCCAGGGGATCCGGCTCCATACACCTCCCGCCCTCCCGAAATATTCGCAGTGTACACTAGATGGAATGGAGTTTTAAGTATATTGAGGTTACCTCACCTCCGACGGTCAGACGGACCCGTCCCCTAAAAAAATTCTCTGTATGGTTACAGCCTTAGAGGGTTTTTGGTTCTCAATTAAATATTGTATGCCTTGTAGTTTCTGTTGAATATATGGCTTTGGTCCGTGGAGTAATGGACGAAAGTAAATAAAAAATAATAATAATAATGCCAAACATCCCAGAAAATTAATAATAAATACAAAGATATGCTACTCATCTATTACGTACAAAAAATTCGGAGAAATTGCAACAAGGTAATTAACGAAATGCCCCAAATTAAAAAAAAAATGGAAAGGCTGATAAAAACGTGGTGATAGAGAACAATTAATTAGGCTAGGGCCTAAATGTTAGAAAAAATTAAACATTTATTCATTTGACGTCGCCAACCCTGACAAGCAAAGGCTTTTGGGTGGACAAGTTACAGGAAGACAGGATCTGTCCGGAAAGTCAGTGAATTGCTTTTACGGAGACTGTACGCGCAAGCGCGCGCTTTGCTGACTCAGATTTTGGTGGGGGGATCTGGCAACAAGTTCCAACAAGCGTCACCGGGCTGGCTACCGATTGTTTTAGTGGGCACATCAATTTTTCCATGTGAGTCGGTAGTCACTCGGTACAGTAACCCGGTGCAAGAAGAAAAAAAGCGTTCGCTTGAGGAACGGATGGCGATCTAGTTTTGTGTAAAACTGGAGAAGAGTGCTGCGAAAACCATTATAATGTTGAAAAAGGCTTTCTGTGACGATTAGTAGACAAATTTTCCGGTGGTACAAGGCCTTCACAGAAGGTCGGGAAGACGCCAACGACGGGCCCCGCGCTGGACAGCCATCAACCTCCACTACCACTACCAGTACCAACGACAATATGCAACATGTGTCATGTGTGTGACTACTGTGACTTGTTTGATTTCTGATAAATTAAACATTACTAAAACCTTCAACAGACAACAGTATTGGAGAGGATATATATTTTTTTAGGAAACTTTGCTTAATATACTCCCCAAGCTGGTGGATTAACCAGTAAGGAAATAATATTAATATTCTTGTTATTTTATTATTTTGTAGTGCCACTGTTCAAAGATTATTATTAATTATTATTATTAATTTTTACAAGAATTAATTTTTGCTTTCCAATTTATACGTAGTATAGTGAAAGCTTTGTGATGGTCGAAATGTTCGATTCCGAGATTTCAACGGATTTACACGCTTTGAGGTCCCAGGAACCTAAAAAAGTGGTTTTTACGAAAAGTCTGTCTGCCTGTCTGTTCATCGATTTCCGGGCAAACTACTCGGTCGATTTTGATGAAATTTTGCATAAAGGTTAACAAAAATCATACCTCGGGACCATTTTTTATATTTTGGACTAAATTAGTTTGGGGGCGAAAAAAACGTCTAAAAAAATTATGTCTCAAAAATTACGATTTTTTTTTTAAATTCACATATATTGTAGTCGTTATTAATGTTGACAAAATGCAAGGGGTCGCTTGCCCCTTGATAGTTTGCTTCTGGGGGTAAAAAATTTTTAATGAAAAATGACTAAAAAATAATTTTTCTGCGAGACCTTTCAATCAATGATTTCTACTTCAGGCATGTTTTAGGTGTTAAATTGAGTAACGAAACCGGATAGGTTGCTTTCCCAAAAAACTATTTGGTTTTGTACAAAAAATTATTTCTTGAAAAAATTATAGAAAATTCAGCCTCAAATGCCCTGCCATTATTACTGTGTGGTAATGTGTTGGTCTGACCTATCTATAATTTACCTCACCTCCAGTGACGTCACCCCCCCCCCCTGAGATATCCGAAATTTAACCATAGGAAAATTATTTGCCATAAAATTACTCTTTGTTTGTCACTGTCTACTAATTGATAAATTGGAAAGCATGCTCGAGTACACTCGGACCAGTTCTTTTAAATATATAGCACCTTGCCCGGGGTTAGGTATACTTGACAATGAAAAAAAGTGAAAAGTGATTATTGTTATTATTCATTTTGAGTAGCATGACTGAAATTTAAGGTACGGTACTTACAAGATTGTCAGGAAAAAAAATAAAAAGTCTAGATGCTATTGTAGCTAAAAGAAGACTAATATATTAAATTGGCATTTTATTAGCCCAAACTTGCAACAACTCTGTCATAGCAAGACTTGGCTCTATGACTTGGTCCAACGCCAAACTTAGAAATGTTACGATGAGTTATAGTACACCACTATGTATTTGAACACTCAATTTTCATGACAATTGACTAAAACATAATGTTTTCTTGGAGGAGGTCTGGTCATGCCCCCCCCCCCCAATAAAAATATTATGTATGCATACGACAATGGCATGCCCCAGGGAGTCGTAGGAAAAAATAAAAAAGTAATGCCATGTTAAGATTAAAGATGAAAGTGGTATTAGGTTATGAACAATTCATAAAAAGTTGAAACTGACTATATATGCAGACCGATTTAATATTAATTTAAAAATCCTCGTGTTTTCTAGAGAAATTCAGTTTCAAGATTTCATTTCATTTTGTAATTTTCATTAATCTATTCTGAGAATATACTCTTCCCATAACTTTACGCCTGCAACTCGGTTGTCTTTTGTTTATAATATATTTTGAAATATCCTCCCTATTATTTGATGAGTCTACTCCATTGCACACCTTCCGTCAGTGGTGGGCCGTGGTCAAATTGCCACAGGTGCAAGGTACCGTTTTGCCCTACCCCCCTTAAAATGTTGTTTCGATGAATAATTAGAACTACCTAATGATCGACTTCGATGGCCAGGTGGTAATGTGCTTGCACTTGTGAGAGTCTTTACACGCCATGTGATCTGAGATGTGTGGTCAGGACATGTAGCGTAGTGGTACGGACTCTGACTTTCACCCGAAAGGTTGTTGGTTCGAGTCCCACACTGGCTACATTTTCTGGCCATGCTTCGGAGGGCATGTAAAGCAGGCGGTCCCGGGTCATCCTACTTGAGTGTAAGAGAGGGCTTTATAGTCCTAACTCCGCTAGGTTGGCTTAGTAATAGAAACAATAAAAAGTCCTTATTTATTTATTTATTATTTATTTATGTGTCGTAACTCAACACTCAACTACTAACGTATAGAGGCGACTGATGAGGTCAATCGGATACATTCATTATATTATTTGTGTACGATTAATCTTAAAAAAAAAACCAAGTGTGTTTGTTTAGACTTCACGACTACAGTGGCATGGTCCCAGGTGGTGGTGTGCATGGATCACTTGTGCGAGTATCTACACACCTTGAGTTCGGAGACGTGTCGTGTCGTAAGTGGTATTATTGGTAACTCGACACAAGTACCTATTAGGCGACTTACTGAGGTGATTGAAGAGGTTAATCCTAATCGGATAAATTCATTAAATATTTGTATGCGATTTAACCTTAAAAAAAAAGACTGAATCAGACAGAAAATTGGCTCTTTAGCCTTTTAGACAAAATAAAATTACTTCTGATAAATTAGGCTTCATGTCTAGTTTAATAAACAAATTACGACATGGCTCCAGTGGCGGCGCTAGAAATTTTAAGGCGGGGGGGCCATGGGGGGCATGACTTCTATCCGGGGGGGCCAATGAAAAAACGAAACATTTCTCATTGGGAGTAGGCATACGGTTCAATAATTCTCCAATTTAACAACATGTAAAATATCTGAAAAGTGGGGGGGGGGGAGCACGGAGGGGCCGGAGAAACTGTTGGGGGGGCCAGGCCCCCTCGGGCACCCCCGTAGCGCCGCCACTGCATGGCTCCAGAATAGCCTACAGCAGAACTAGCGTCTAAATTAAAGTTTTATTTATTTCTTTATTTACTTTCCCAGCTTTTAAATTTGTTCGTAAATAATTGTTTTCGCGGGACAATTTGGAGCCTTTTAACTCTTCCACATGCCCTGAGCCACCCTTGGCGGCCTGGCACCCCTGTCTTCCTTTCCTGGAAAATTGGCTTCCAAAATGCGGACGCATAAAAAGGACCCTATAGCGACAGTTCAATAATTGAAGAAGCAATCTTCTTTTGGTCCACCAATACCACCCCTACATTTTGGGCAAAAATCAAAATACCTTCGATTCCCTGGCAGCTGCATATGAGACATGGAGAATCCCCTATACTTAGCCTAGGAACCGCGTTTTATTCTTATAGATTGGTTAGGTTTTGTGTGAGAAACACATAAAAGTCAATAAAAGAAGAAACAGAAAACAGAAATCAGAACGGTCAACCGTTGACCGTCAACGTTAAACGGACAAACGGTTAGTATAGTAAATAGTAGAAGTAGAGCCTAAAGACCAGTGGCCACTGCCCAGAGTCCCGCCAGACCGAGACCAGAGTCCAGAGGCAGAGGCCAGCCTCCGCCCAGCCAGACTCCAGTACAGAGGGACGAGGTCACGAGGGTGAGATACAGTGATACGCTTGCGCCCTGCGGCCTGCAGAGCTGCATAGTAGTAGTACAAGTACAGTACTTAGTTGCTAGTGGCGAGTGCAGTAAGCAGTTCAGGTGTTCAGCGTCTTCTGCTATTGTGGTAGGAAGTAGGAACCCATTTCTACCGGCTCACGTTTCTTAAGAGGTAAATACAGTTTTATTATCAATTAATTATTATTACTTTTAATATTTTATGTGCAAAACTACCAGGATAATTACAGGCGCACCCACCAAAGTCAAACACAAAGATTTTAAGAGTCTGATTATAAAACAGAATACAGATGAATCTGGGTAGAAGATGATGACCGCAGATTTGGACTTAACCTTTGGAAGTAGGCTTTCAGGTTGACTACCCTTGTAATATTCCTATAGCTTAGTATAGCTTATTTTATAACTGCATACTTTAAACTTTTACCTAATAGTTTTTCTACTTTTCTATTGTAGATTCAAAAACCAAAATTAAAGGATGGGCAGGTCCGGATTAACCTTCTCTGGGCCCCTAGGCAACCCCCCCCCCTTAAACTAAGAGCTAATAATACTAAATACAAAATACATCATATCTTTAGTTATAGTATATTTTTATTTTTAGTATATATAGTTTAGGCGGGAAAACTTTCTTTGTTAATAATTTGAGTTTTCAATATTATGAAAAACACATTTTTCAAGGTATTTCGAAAAGCTTCGAAGAATTAGGTATTTAATTAACTTTTTTAAAGCTTGTGGGCCCTCAGGCTGACACTCAGTGGCTGCCAAACGACTTCAGCCACATTCCTCAGAAATGGTTAAATAGTTCCTCATAATGCCCCGGAATTTTTTTTTAAATGTTTGTCCCCTTTATATATGATTTTTTTTATTTTTGAACACCAAGGATGTTTATATTAAACTGAATATAAAGTTTGTTTTAATGTGGTATGCTAAGCATAGGCGGATACTTTTTAGGGTATCGACTGCCGTACGTCGCCATGCCTTCTTCACCAATTTTCTATATAAAACTTGAGACTTGCTATTTTTGAAATCTAATAAATTATACTGCAGTATTATATGGAGTATAAAACACTGGCTTTTTAAATTAACTTTTTGTAGAGGCAACCACCACGTTATAACTGAAATTAGAGGATAGATAAAAACTGGATTTGGCGGGATTCGAACCCACGATCTACGCCTAATCCCGCAAATTAAGTTCAGTTTTTATCTATCCTCTAATTTCCGTTATATTGTGGAAAGGCATTTATAAAACCATTTCAACCATTTTAAACTTTTCGTTTTGGTTTTGTGTTTTTTTTTTTTTTTTAATTTAACGACACCCAATCAATATGCCAAGTTCTGAGTTCTTTTTAATCATTTAATCTTGCAAATTTTCAAAAGCTAGAGCGGTATAGCCTAGGGCTCTTAAGCTACACCTACGTATACATAAGTAGTAACTAAGTAAGTTAATTGTGGCAAATTCAAAATTGGCAGTTGACAATTAAAAATACTTAAGGGGGGGGGGGGGATTCACGCGATGGAAACAGGGCCGTAGCGCTGAGAAAAGCATTAGAGGGGCTGGGTAACCTTCTGAGGGGCTAGGATTTTTGGGTTGTCAATTGTCATCAGATCTAAGCTATTCTCCGCGAATCCAAGCCATTAATGTTATGGTAAACCTGACATAGGTCTCACCATTAATATATAACAATGTACCCATTGGCGTAAATCCCTGTAAATTTCTGGGGGGGGGGGGCTTTAGGCACCCACGACTTTCATCCCCCGGAGAAAAAAAATTGACAAATAGGCCCAAATTATTGAGGTTTTACGCATTTTTTGCCCTGGAGAAAGGGGCGCCGGGGGTACCCCCTGGAGGAAAATAATGATAAATGGGCCCAAATTTATGAGGCTTTACGCATATTAAACCTGGGGCCGGGGGTCTCCCTTGAAAAGGAAAATTGCTAAATAGGCCCAAATTAGTGAGGTTTTAAGCATTTTGCAAGCAGTACAGTTGATCAGATTTTACCGACAAATAAACCTAGGCCTACCACTGAGGAGGCCGGGGGCCCGGGGGTCTCCCCCGGAGAAAAAATTTGAAAAAATAGGTCTGAAATTGGGGTTTTAATAATTTTGAGTACCTAATATATTTTTGTGAAAGTAAATCAATGTGTTGATTTTTTCATTAAGTTTTTCATGTAAAATAAGCATACCAAGAATTAATTTCCCTTTCGTTAGTGTGGATACTATGCCTTTCGCCTCCATAACGTCTTCGTCAACAGAAATCCTGGGGGGGGGGGCTGCGGGCTTAGCCCCCCCCCCCAGGACCCCCTATTTACGCCAATGTATGTACCTATGTTTTGAGTTTCAACACAAATTATCATTTCCCAAAACAACAAAATAAATAAATACAAGTTTTATTTGTAGTCAAGCAAAAATTGTCCCTTCATTTTTTCAAAAACAAATTGACAATGGGCTTGGTAGGCCTATAAATCAACAATTATTATAAATAATCATTTTCTGAAAATCAATACAATTGCAGCAGCCGTGTTTTGGTCTTGCTGAAATTTCTACAAAACTTTTCGGGGTCTAAAATGTTCACCCTTTCTTTTTCGAAGCCCAATAGTGCTAATTTTCCTATACTTTAATCCTTCTGGGGGGGGGGGGGTGCGACAAAACGCTTGGGGGAGGCTGTGCCCCTGCCCCCCAGGCTACGGCCCTGGTTGGAAAGGTGGTTAAACGAAAAACACCGATGTGGTCTGTGACCTAAGTATAACCTTTCCTAACAAAAAATAATACGTCAGACTTAGCCAATAAGTTTTATTTGACTTTCGATCGAAACTTACAAACCTTTCTTGAAATAGGATTGTGATGGAAATAAGACAATAGGCTCCCATGATTTTCAATCATTCGATTTGACTTTTTTTCTCATCCTCACCCCTAGACCTCACACTTTTATAGGTTTATATTAAATTCTCGGCATCATATTTCAGGTTCATCTAACTTTTCTTCATTATACAAAGCTGAAGCTACTCAAGCTAGTAACTTAAAAAAAAAAAAATCTAGAATAATTTTTAGTGCGCTAGCGGCTGGAAATACACGACAGCTAAGGAGCAATAAATAGCTGACAATTAACTGTCATATTTATTAAATCTAATTATTTTACTCAAGTTTTAAAACTATGAGAATGTTATATATTAAATATGTATTCTACAACCTAAATGAACCAATATTTTAATAACTTGCTAAGTTTTTTAAATAAAAAATAAGGAGTATTAAATACTGGACTGCCGATTACCTACGGGACGTACACTCTTAAGCGGATATGTATAAAATTGGCACCCCAAAATTATATACTATTCATTTTTTATTTCTTTAACTCAGCAAGTTATTAAAAATTTGGCCCATGCAAGTTGCAGAAGTCTACTTCGTGCATCAAATAATCGAGTATTTCTAATTTTCGGTTTTGTAGTTTTTCAAAAAATCCCAGATTACGCGAAATTTTAGTCCCCACTTTTTTATGATAGAACTAAGGTACCAAAAATTTAATATTCCCTATTATATGATGCATTAAGTATCATTCTACAACTTAAATGAGCCAAATCTTCAATAACTCGCTATGTTAATTAATTAAAATATACAATAAATCAATCCTCTTAACAGGAAGGTCATAGTTTTAGTGAAATTCATATTTAACAGGCACCGACAGGTCAGGCCGTGCCCAGGTTTTGATTTGGGGGGGGGGGTCCAATTTTTTTTAACGTTATTTATTAATGAATTAATGGATAGTTTCTTCAAACCATACAGGTTTTCATACAAAAATTTATTTCGGGGGGGGGGGGGTCCGGACCCCATGGACCACCCCCTGGGTACGGCCATACCAACAGGCAACAGCCACCATCCCAAAGCCCTATGAATTGAAATCAAAATGCGCCTCAATAACTACGATACAAGGCAACGACTCTTTACAACGCACTCACCAAGGACATACACGTGAACAATGCACTCACCAAGGACATACACGTGAACAATAAAATTACAAGTATCCCCCCTTAGACAACAGTAACAGGAACACGAGAACAGCAACATATAGGACAATTATAAGACTATGGACCAGGGACGAACTCAACAAATTACATTAATTAATTAGGTAGGCTATAGTCAGGTAGTGAGTGCTACCCACGCACGCCGCTGGCATTAGGGGGCACTTCAACTGTATTTGTATTTGGTTAAAAATTGTTTTAGAAAAAATAGGCTTCACTGTTATTTATTATTTACACTACTCGGATAACAGGGGTAGATTCGTTATCAATATAATTATAATTATAATATTAAAAGGATCCCTTAGCTAGTCCAGTTTATTTGGGATGCGGCTTCAAAAATGAAGAAGCGAAAATAAAGGTTGGGTAAACCAGGATTCAGGTATAAATCAGTCACAAAAATAATGCACTTGACACTTGTCCCGAGCTCCCAGGCCCCCCGGGAGCATGAACATTCCTCCTGTCAATCCTCGAACATCAAAAGACTCCCAACTCGCGCAAGTCAGTTTCTAAGAATTCGTCCCTCCAGCAGCTTTTTGGACGTCACTTCAGTCGGCTTTGAATAAACAATGGGCCCGAAATATATATATATATATATATATATATGTATCCATGTTGCCATATAAAGGTTTTTGTGTAGAATACCGATTTTATATTTCATAAATATAATTTTTTCTAGGGGGGGAAGCCCCTCTGGACCCGCCACTGCCACCAGTTACAGCCACTTTAGAAAATTCGAATATTTTTTAGACCCATATTTACTGGATTGAATTTTGGAACAATATTCGAGTGTGTAACAGGGGGGGGGGGGAGTGAGCTAATTTTTTCGGGGAGATTATCGCAGTCTATTAGTCTGTGATTAATAAATTTACGTTTTCAATGGCATATTGTGTCCTCTACACAGAGTTGGGGAAACTGAGAGGTAAATATTCGGATAAAAATAAATAAATAAATCAGCGGCCTAAGTTGCCGAGAAACCTTTTTTTCGATTGCTATAATCACCATATTATTGTTACTAAACCATTAAGAGTTTACAGCCCGTAGGAAATTGCCAGCCCGAAATTTAGTACTTTTTATTTTTTATTTAATGAACTGAGCAAGTTAATAAAATTTTGGCTCATCTTAGTTGTAGAAGACTAGGTACTTCATGCATGATATAAGGTATTTTTAATTTTCGAAATGGTAGATGATGATGATGATGATGATGATGGATGAAGTAGTGCTCTACAACTTAGATGAGCCAAATTTTTAATAACTTGCTCAGTTAATTACATAAAAAATAAAAAGTTACATTTCGGGCTGCCAATTTCCTACGGGCTGTACACTCTTAAGGTTGCGGCACAGTAGTGCCAAGTGGCACAGCAAGCACTGTGACGTCTGTGAGTTTAGCAAAGGCGCGTGGAAAGAACCCTAAAAATTTCCCATACATCCCCATACAAGTGAATATTTCGCGTTTTAGTTTAGAGACATAAAAGACAATAATAACGGCAAGCACTGAGGTGCAGATTCTACACGGACCACGGACGATAGTCACCCTTCAGCCTCACCCTTATTCAACCAATATCCCAAAGGACTAAGAACGAAGAACCAACCTTTTGAACTTTTGAGGGCATTAAGCATTTGTGTGCCAGGGTTGCCAACTTGTTTTCTTAAGAAACTAAGTATCGTACATCTCGCTTTGGAAAAAGTGAATAAAGACAGTGGCGTAGCCAGATTTTTTTTTGGGAGGGGGAGGTTTTATGCAACATCAATGTACAACAGTTTTCCGCTTACGAGAACCACCGTCCAGAGGCGTTTCATTAGCATACGCAGCTTTTACAGTTAGTGTTAGTGCCCTTTGCGTAGGAGGGTTCGGGAAACCTGGCGAGTGACGAGAGGGCTTTATAGCCCTAACTGCGATAGGTTGGTTTAGTAATAGAACAAATAAAATGTCAATATTTATTTATTTATTATTTATTTAAAGGCTAGAAGATCGATTATTGCAAAAAACGTGAAACCCCTAGAAGATACAAAAACAATGATGTATTTTACCTGCAAACATTCAGAACGCTTGGGAAAATACTTTCATTTATCGGTTAACAAAAATATTTAATCTAAACAAAACGCTTGTTCATTAGATATTCCATGTAACATTGTCACAATTAACTTTACGTAAATGAATATCACAAACACTGTAGGCCCTATATTAAAACAGGGTTTTCAAATGGTGAGCCATGGCTCCCCCGGGGGGGGGGGGGTGGCCATTGTGAGAAACAAATTATTGATTATGGATAAAAATCAGGACACTCAGGACTTTTACAGGAATTGTGCAAAAACATGGGCAGTAAAGATGTACAATAAAACAATGCCAAACATCTTGTTTCAATCAAGAAAATGTTTGATTTTTGACTAAATAAACTTTCTTTATAGTTATAACTTTGCTTTATTCTTCATTACATATCATATATCATACATAAAAATATATGCAGTCAACGACCCCCCGCATAAGAGTGTATGGGGTGCCAATGCTACGTTTAAAAAAAAATTTAGAGCCTCCGAAAAACAATACCACTACTACGACAATAATATAAATTTCTACATAAATCCCTATAGCATATTGAAAATTAATTTTCATTTATTCTTCTTATGTTTTCCTTTTTTATGACTTGACTGTCAGTAAATCTATGGGCTGCATGATGTTTTGTCTCGATAGTTTGATGATTACTGCTGTCTACTGTATATTTTACGTAACTTAGTAAAACAAATTTGAACCATTAAGGAATTTAAAGATCTAATTATGTGTAGTATAAACAATTCAGAGATGAGGCGGGGGGGAGGGGGGGGGGGGGTTTAGCTGAAAAAGTAAAATTACCCTTATTTACGTTACTTTTAATTTCACTTTAGCACCAAGACTTGGCATGTCCCATTGACCATTCCTTTGGAATAGGGAAAGCCAGGGCGACCGAAATTTTACACTATGACAATCATTTATCATATAAACCATACCGGTACCTATAATAATTTATAAATATGAATATTTATTACTGTAACTACCCAACTGTAATTTACATTTTTAAATTAAGAAAGTTATATGAGGTGAAATTCTGAAAATGCCACTATGCCGCAGCCTTAAAGTTTTATCTTTACTTTTCAGTTAAGAAATGGCGTGTTTACCTGAAAAGAAACATGGGCGTACCGATAACAATACTCCAATTAAGGCGATATCCAGTTCATTACAATGCGCCGAGGTGGTAAGTTAAGATAGATCTCTAACTCTAAGGGCGGATTCAAATGTACTCCTTACAACGTTATGATTAGGGTTGCCAGGCGTCCGGTTTTTCACCAGAGTCCGGTTTTACGTACCTCCATTGAAAAAATAAATGTTTGACAGGACAATGCTTTGTCCGGTTTTTTCGATCGAGTGTGCAAAAATTTGTTTTTCTGGAGGATAGAACGAAATCGTTTTAAAAATTACAGTTCCAGAAATTAAAAATGTCTACTATCATTTTACATTTTTATTTAAGTTACGGTACTTGCTAGCTACTATGATATAAAGTTCCTGAAAATTCACTAAATTTCAGAATTGATAAAAAATTTAAAATAAAAAAAATTGCACTAGATAGAATGGCCCACTGACTCCCTGTCCGGTTTTTATGTTTTGCAAATCTGACCACCCCAGATGGTCCGTTTTATTTAGTCAACCATCATCGATATTCTTCCCTTCAACAAATGTCTACTTCGACAACTTGATCTAAATAGTCTTCTATAGAGTACTGTATATTAATATTCACTAGCATTACGTCATTTTGTCTGAACAACTTGTAAGAGACAAAATACTAAAAAATAAATACCTGGAAAAGCTACGGTACCAAAAATTGAAAATAACCCTATTATATGATACATAAAGTAGTTTTATACAACTTCCAATCTTTACTATCTTGCTTGTTAAATAAATAAAAATTTATTTGCAAACAGACCTAAAAGTAAAAAAAAAATGCAAATCTTGTATATACTCGTAGATAATTGAACACAATTGAAATTATTTCATGATACAATTTTGTTTTACTACTTCTACTTAGTTGCGTAAAAATTTACGGTAGACAGTAATCGCTATCGAATATCGAGAAAAAACTAACAAAATTATATTAAAAAAAAAAAATAAGTCGGTAGAACCACTTTAGGGGTTCCTATTTCATACGGGACGTACACTCTTGAGAGTGTACATCCCATAGGAATTTGGCATCCCAAAATGTAATACTTCTTATTTTTTACTTAATTAACTAAGCAAGTTATTAAAGGTTTGTCTCATTTAAGTTGCAAAGGACTACCTCATGCATCAAATAATAAGGTATTTTTTATTTTCCAAATTGTACGGTAGTTGTTTCATATAGTAGTATCTATATTACGTGAAAAGTTATTGTTTATAAATTAAGCTTATCATGTTTATGAAAAAACTAGAATTTCGAAAATTAAAAATACCTTATTATATAATTGAAATTAGAGGATATGGAAAAAACTGGGCGTGGCGGGATTTGAACCCACGATCGACGCCTATCCGGGGCGTCGTCTTAACCGCTGGACCACAAGCCCCGACAATACCAGTAATCTCCATATCCTCTACTTATGCTTTAATTGAATTAAGTAAGCTCACTGACCTGTTCGGTTAGGCGGGGATTCCACCGACCGGCTAGGGCTAAATACAAAAACGGTGACGTGATAGCAGACATTCAAGACTTAGGCGGGGTTTCCACCGACCTCGCATTGCAGAATGCCTGTGGGCTGTTAGTGTGCTGAATGCTAAAAGTCAAAACCAGATTTTCTGATAAACAAAACAATAGGAGTACTTGATGATTTTACCTTGGTGTACCTGAGTTTTTCAGTTCAGGTACAGTAAGCAGCTAAAGTTTGAGATTAAATTTCTCTAAAATATCAAATGACATCTTAGGCGCCCATTCCATTGACCGGCTAGGGCTATTTCCAAAAACAGTGACGTGGTAGCAGACATTCAAGTCTTAGGTTGCGTTTCCACCGATCTCGCATTGCAGAATGCAAATGACATTGACGGAAGTTAGAATTTTTCTTTTTATAGAAATCTATTAAAATGTTTGTACTTAACATATCCCATGACGCCATTTTTTAATTTTAGTTTGTTTGTGATTTTACTGTATGATCATTGATCAATTCTAACTATGGCATAGAGGAAAATAAACATTTCCGTCAATTCTGCAATGCGAGGTCGGTGGAAACGTCACCTAAGTCTTGAATGTCTGCTACCACGTCACCGTTTTTGGAAATAGCCCTAGCCGGTCAATGGAATGGGCACCATATGGTACGTTGTACCTTAAATGAAAGCTTATTACAAGAGTTGTCAAGTTAACTGAGCCATTCCCACCCTTCGCCCCTCTCCCCGTTGAAGCGCAGGTTCAAGTACGATTTGTATTGTTAACTTGACAACTCTTGTAATAAGCTTTCATTTAAGGTACAACGTGTCACATGATGTCATTTGATATTTTAGAGAAATTTAATATCAAACTTTAGCTGCTTACTGTACCTGAACTGAAAAACTCAGGTATACACCAAGGTAAGATCATCAAGTACTCCTATTTTTTCTTTATCAGAAAATGTGGTTTTGACTATTAGCATTCAGCACACTAACAGCCCACAGGTACCAAAAGTTTGACTTTTAAAGACTCCCTGTACCTGAACCTGTGGGGATACAATAAAAGTTTTGTAAATTATGAATGAACACTTTATAAGCTTTCAATGATGTGCAATTCGACATACCTTTACATTTGATTATTCCGAGAAACAGCATACGGACCCCCCAAAACCCCCCTTCCTGGTCCCCAAAAAATTCCCAACTAATTTCCAGAAATGCATCAACCCCCACTTTGTAATGATAAAAAAAAGCAGACCTCTGACGTCATTCGTTTTCGAGATAAAGTAGGTGGACGGATGGTCTGGGGCACCCTGTATAGTACTTGTACACTCTTGATATTAAACGGCGTAGCAGGCCCTCTGCATGATTACTCGTATTTCGATTTTCAGCATTTCGCTGTGGGCACACTCGTAGGAATGGTAAAATTACTGCAAATTCCAAATGCCTTTTGGATCTATCTTGCACTTCTCCTTCTACATTACGTGCAGGCTGGCTCATTCTGCAGCCAATTGATAAGTGCGTGTTTCAGCACCTCAGAGCAATTTCAGCGATTTCGATGTATGGCACTTCTTCTATGCGTTTTTATATTGAGTGCATTGAATGTCCTGGTTTGCTTCTTGGCCCTAACTGCGGATGAAGAAATGATGATGTGCGCTTTACTGGTACGTAATAAAAACTCGTATTTGAAAATGATAATCGTAGTATACCTTAATTGTAGCGGAATACTGGGCTTTGAATAAGAACGCTAAGGTTCAGGACTCGAAATAATCAAATTACGAAGATACCGTTGAACTATCCTGATTTGCTTCATGTTCCTAATTGGGGATGAAGTTATGAAGTGCGTTTTACCCGTATATGAAAATGATAATCATAGTATATCTTAGGGTAATTGTAACGGAATACTGGGCTTTCAATAAAAAGGGTTAGGTTCCGGCTGGACGTAAAAAAATTACGAAGATACCGTTGAAGAGGACTACTGATGGGTAAGCTCCCTGTAGTGACAAATGACTTGCATCAGAGACTTAGAGGGCTGTTCTCAGTCAAATACATGTTAATGTAACAGAACTAGAAGCCAATAAAAAATATCTACTAACTGACGATGTTGTTAGAAATGGGGATGAAACAAATAAAACGCACATTGTTTAACTCCATTATTCCTACACACGACCCCTTTAAGGACAATTTAATATAAACTAATACGAGAAACTAGAACAAGTTATTGCGCCAAAATACATCAGTTCTAACAGACGAAGCAAAATCTTTCTACGCATTAAATAAAAATCATTAACCAGCTAAACCAGGGATGATCAATGTCAGCAGCTAGCTTTCTCTCAAAATTAAAAAGAAAAAGTTTAAAAATTTAAACAATTTATCCTCCACCACCGCCGAATTTATATTTATCGTAATTAGAAGTAAATGAGTTGCATGCAAGTATTGGATATTCCCGGATAATTTAACATTTCCTGGTTTACTGTGTCTGCAGAGGTTATCTGCAAATTTAACAGTCAGTAAGTTAAGTGTTATGAAAACAAATCAATTATATTGTACAATAATAATAATGATGAATTAAATGGACCATTACATTTTTTCCCTTCCTATTTTATAAAAATAATAAAAAACGAACATTACAACGTTTATAACCTACTTACAAAATAATAATATCAAATCCCGCATACCAAACAAGCCAAGCCGTAACACTATATATTGTACTATTCTATAACATTTTTTTTTCTATTTGTTGCAGTGTTTTTCGGCTGTGAATATCTGGATTTGTACCTTCGACAAACTAATGATAGCGGCTGCGTTATCAGACTACAAATTTGATTTTCTACCTGTTTCGGAAGTTCCCCTCAGCATATCTGTTCATTTTACTTCGGGGATGAAAGACCCAAAAACAGGACAAAAATTGACCACACATGTTATGCCCATATGTAGCATGCAATTGGGACCTGATAAATTAGCCGACACAACCGATGGCAAGTCTAATGTTTCTACAGCAAAATTCCAAAAACATCTCGTAGCTTCTTCGGAGGAAGAGATTGAGGAAGTTCACCAAGAATTACTCATTAGCAACATCGGAAGTGATGTAAATGAAATGCCAGTTCATCGGAATGATGATAAAATACCAACCCCTTTAGTTGCCGAATTCAATGAAGTCATTCAACCACCCACACAAGACCAGGCTCAATCAGAATCTAATGTGCCACCGTCTCAATCGAGTAATAACCTGGCTTCATTCATAGCCGTTACCAATAAGGAAGCTAAAAAACCAGAGACCGAAGTAGGCGATGATCAATCACGTCATTATAAATCCGAAGCCGCCACTATTTTTCAACTTGAGGACAACGAATCAGACACTGAATTCGAGTTGGTTTCAACTCCAAGTACTATTAAATCTCTGCATTCTAGTGAAGACCATGCTCAATCAGAATCTAATGTGCGATCGTCTCAATCGAGTAATAACCTGGCTTCAATCACAGCCGTTACCAATATGGAAGCTAAAAAACCAGAGACCGAAGTAGGCGATGATCAATCACGTCATTATAAATCCGAAGCCGCCACTATTTTTCAACTTGAGAACAACGAATCAGACACTGAATTCGAGTTGGTTTCAACTCCAAGTACTATTAAATCTCTGCATTCTAGTGAAGACCATGCTCAATCAGAATCTAATGTGCGATCGTCTCAATCGAGTAATAACCTGGCTTCAATCACAGCCGTTACCAATATGGAAGCTAAAAAACCAGAGGTCGAAGTAGGCGATGATCAATCACGTAATTATAAATCCGAAGCAGCCACTATTTTTCAACTTGAGGACTACGAATCAGACACTGAATACGAGTTGGTTTCAACTCCAAGTACTACTAAATCATTCATACATTCAAGTGATGATGAAGCTGCAGAAGCACAGGTGGATGGTTTTTATTGGGTGGAATCAGAGTGAAAGGTAAATGGTTTTTGATATTACTTATCTATGACGTTTGCTTAATAGCACTACAGCATCTCTGTTTCCAGAAGATCCGCTTATGTTGATCAACCCAGTTGTTATTGCAAATACAATCCTATAGCGTTGCAAGATTTATCGTACAGCCATTGATAAATGACTTAGGAAGGCGCATTGCATTGTTATACAATGCTGCATCCTCAAGTGTCATGAGAAATTAATCTTTAGCAACATCGGAAGTGATGTAAATGAAATGCCTGTTCATCAAAATCATGATGAAACACCAATCCCTTTGGTGGCCAAATCCGATGACGTCATTCAATCACCCACACTAGACCAGGGTCTATTAGAACCTAATGTAGGCTACGATCTTCTCAATCGAGTGATGACATAGCCTCAATCATAGCAGTAGCCGATAAGGAAGCTACAAAACTAGAGACCGAAGTAGATAATGATCAATCATGTGAATCAGTACATTTGCTAAATAGCACTACAGTATCACTATTTATTTTAAAGCCGAAATCGCCAATTTTTTTCAACTTTAAGCCTGCCAATCAGATACGGAATACGAGTTGGTTTCAACTACAAGTACTGTTAAATCTCTACATTCATGTGATGATGAAGCTGTGGAAGTGATGGCTTTATTTGGGAGTAATACTGAGTGATAGGGAAATGATTTTTTATATTAATCGTATCAATAATATGACGTTTGCTTGATAGCACTACGGCATCTCTGTTTTTGTATGTACAGCCTCTGTTCACCGATAACATTATTCCATGATACACAGCACTGCGATATCCAAATAATCTCGCTTTGTGCACTAGCTCCAATGGCTTTTTGCATTTATGAGATCAATCACATTATCAATGCCAAGGGTAGGACCAGCTAAGCGAATTGGTTCGGGGTGATTGAATTTGTTCTGAACTATGTAATTGAACTGAAACTATAACCCGAAAATAGTAAATGGCAAGTAGCCACCACAGGTTTCATCTGATGTCGCAAAGTTACCCCCCCCCCCCTCCGTATACTTTTTATCCTTCTTTTTTTTCACTATTCCTCTCTTTTCTTCTCCATTTAATTTTAATAAATCTATAATAGCCTACATTGTTTTTAATTTTTAAGGTTAGCATGAAAACAAGACATCATGGTCTTATTTTTGTTCGCAATAAAGTCGTTATTTCATTTCATTTCAAATAAATTTTATCATAATTGTCAACATCTTTTCTCATAGGTTTGCTTCAACGAATATTTTGATTTGTGTTATATGTACGGGTGTGTAAATTAAAAATGACAATAATTAAAATACTTAAAAAAATTGACTTGTGCTATTCTTAGTTATCAAAAACCCTTGGTACCATCTTTTTCTCATTAGGATGTTTAGACGATTTTTTTTTAAATATTTGCTTTCCAATTTATGCTAGTATAATGAAAGCTTTGTGATGGTCGAAATTTTCGATTCCGAGATTTCAACGGATTTGCACGTTTTGAGGTCCCAGGAACCCAAAAAAGTGGTTTTTACGAAATGTCCGTCTCTCACTCTATCTGTCGCTCTGTCTGTCTGTTCATCGATTTCCGGGCAACTACTCAGTCGATTTTGATGAAATTTGGCATATAGGTCAACAAAAATCATACCTCGGGACTGATTTTTTTATTTTGGGCTAAATCAATTCGGCGGGGTTTTATATTCAAAAAACATAAAAAAAACGTCAAAATCATTATTTCTTAAAAATGGCTGCATCGATTTCTTTTAAATTCACACGAATTGTAGTCGTTACTAATGTCAAAAAAATGCGATGGGTCACTTTCCTCTTGATAGTATGCTTCTGGCGGTAAAAAAAATAAAAATAACTCAAATTTTCATGAGAAATGACTAAAAAATAATTTTTCTGCGGAAACTTTATCGGTGATATCTACCTTCAGCATGTTCGAGTAAACTCGGACCGGTTCTTTTATCAAGATTGGGATAATAATTGAAATAGTAAAAAAATATCAATGCTGGCTTATTTTACTGTACTTGGTTGTCAATAAACTCACAATGGTCAAATTTTTGAACTAGGCCTATGACCAAGTTTTTCCATTTAGTTCACTACTGCACTTTTACTGTTTTTTCATTAAATTCCGAAAAGAAGCACTTTTTAATAAAAAATTTACAATTTTAGGAAGCATTTCAATTATAGAGTTATACTACCCACATGTGGTGAATGCATGTTTCGTATCTGCGGCAATAACGGTGCATTGGGAGGAAAATGGAAAACTTCGTTGTTAGATGAAATTGAGGGAAAAATAAATATTTTTATAGATGCAAAATTAAAACAAAGGAATAAAGTTTCGTTTTAATGACTATTTTGTGCTTCAAATCTAGCAGCCAAGTTTGTTTCGATCCCTCCACAAGTCGCCCTCATCTTTAAAGTACCTACCCTTGTGTGGTGGCACCCGGTTGTAATTGCATGTAAAGCAGTCTATATGCGTTACAATCAACTAACTGTATTCCAATGGATAATTAATACCTATTTAATAAAGAGATGACGGTTTTTTAATTCCAAACCTAACTTAAACTTAAGAAAGTTTTTTTATCAACACCCTACGTTGTAAACAAATATTATTATTTTTGACTAAATCAATTTATTTCTTGTGTCACATCCGATCCGATATGAAAATTTTTCCTATGAAATATTAATAAAAAACAAGCTTTTGTTGTAAATTTGCATTTTTGCCCCTGGAATATTGCTAGTATATTATTAGAATAACGTTACAATTGGAATTATTCCCAATTCATAGACTAGTCGTCATGGAACTTGTTTTTTACGAATTTTCTGAATTACAATTTCATACTTTTTGCGGCTGCAGAACGAAGAAATAATTAATTTCGTCAATAACACCGTCACGGGCGTATTATTTAATTTCAAACCCTTTGGTAATCTCTGCTTAACTATTGGTACTTGTCTTAAAATTGGAATCAAAATACAAAAAATACATAGGCCTGTGATAATATTAATGGACCCATTAGCTTAAATATGTACAGCTAATGTAGTTATCATAATAAAGTTTTCATAATACAGCATTACATTATAAAATAGCCTACATGACACAGACTACATATTTAAATTACTCTAAAATAGGTACATAATAACGTAGGTCACTTCAAAACTTTCAATTGAAAAACATTATAGTAAAATTTTGAATAAAGATTATCACTATTTCAAGGCTAACCTCACCTAAAAATATAAGTAAAAAAAGTTAAATACTACGATTAGTAAAATAAAAATAATATTAATTCATATTATTCAGTCTAGATACACAAAAGTAATTAAGGATATTAAAAATTAAAAAATGGAAATATTAAATATAATGTACCGGTAGTCAATACAAGGGGTCCGGTTGGAAGCTAGCTGCGGAAGATCGTCCGAGGTAGCGTGGTGTAGTGGCAGCGGCCAAAAGTCCCCCGGGCTGGACGCGCCAACCTAAGTGAAGTCAGGTGCATTATGTGTTATTTTCCCAAAGTAGTGAAATTCTATCATACCTGGAACGTGTAGCCTACCTTATAAATCAAGCTAACCATAATAACATGACAAAAATTCCTAAGTACAAGCCGTAATTTCATTATAATAATTATCCAGTCAAAAGGTGCAATCTTAACTAAGGTGTATGAGGTAATTATATACAGTATACCTGAACTTTAGGCTTGATAGATTTGCATTTTATTGGACTTTTAGGATGTATTTATTATAATATATATATAAATTATTAGGTTTATTAATAGTTTAAAGCAAACCACTTGCCGTTCTGCATATAGGAGTTGGTAAGTTTGAGAGGGAGTTCCTATTAATTTCATTGAGTGGCCACGCTACGGAGACGAACGATAAACCTGGACTAAACGTTAGCGTCAACTTATTTCGAGGTGAATCGAATATTGGCTCTGTCATATGATTTTTCAGATTCAGAGGTCAGGGTGAATCTGAGAAACCATACAACGCCTAAATACACTATACAAAAGATTTTGGGACTCACCCAATAAAGAAGAAGACGGGTCGAGGCCATGGCAATCCGGTGGGCGAAGATCGTGGCCTGCGTCTGTCGTTTCCCAAATACGTCCACAAATAGTCTAAGCCTCGTCTTCTTCTTCGGGGTAAGTTCCACAATACTTTTATATAGCAGGTATAGGTGTTATATGGTGTCTCAGATTAACGCTGACCTCTAAATCTGAGGAATCATATAATATATAAAATTTATTCTTCCAAGATGTGTCTCAACGCCCGATCAAAATTAGTTAGAGCCAAATGAATTCTAAGTAATTTTTCAATACCCGGCACTAACTCTGGATTTTTAGAACATGTATGTCTAAAAAGAAGCTCATTATCACTTATACATTCATTCACATGTGCCGCTGAGCAATCTGGATAAGCAATATCCCTATCTAATTCAGCTATAACATAATTAAGTGAAACAAATTCATAGCGTGATGGTGCATATAGACGATTTTCAAGAAACCGACCGTATAATCGATGTGTGATATCTCGTGCAGCATATTCTCGTGCAATTATCTGACTTAAATAATTCTGGAAACAATGCAATTCCACCCAGGATGGGCTATAGGTGACTTCTCGTAAGTAACGGCGGCCGACCTCAAGCGGGAGAATAACATCTTTGAAATCGTTTTTATTAATTTCACAGACCGGAATCTTAAGTTTCTCTTGAATTTCCTTTGAAATTGCTCTTAGACGTATCATTTCTTTACGACTTGGGGCAAAGTCTTTGTTGTCTACAAAATAGCCAAGAATGTTACAAATATTTTGTCTTTGACTTCTTTCTCGATTTACTAAAATTGTCAAAAATGCTTTAAACTTGGTCCATTGCTGTTGGTCCAGTGGCAGTTGAGCGTATCCTCGACGATACAGTATGGGATTGTAACAATATCGACGAGCAATTTCACATGGAATTTCATCTTCGTCAATAATCTCTTTGCCAAATTCCTGATTTACTGGTGCTCTTTCAACTCCTTGTAACACTTGAGAAAGCGCGTTGAATTCCCTACTGGTTGGGAAATAATTAGGGTTCACCCAATATTTACCAAATAACTTGTAAGCAACATTAAGTACTTCTTCCTCCACATTTAGTATGCCATCAAGCATTTCTCGAACCCTTGTCACTGCGCTCCGATTCGGTCGATAGTTAGGGTTATGAAGAAAGTTTCTTAAAACTATTTCAGAGATGGGTTCATATTTTTCTTCCAGTTGCCTGGAAAATGTTGAACTTGTTTCAGGTCTACGAATATTATTTCCTTCTACAGTTTCCTGTTCTCTTTTGTATACTTCATCTCGAATATCTATAAGCGCTATAAGCTCTATTTGGCTCGGAACAACATTATGTTGATTATAGCAAGCCGATAAATACCCGTACACGATTTCTCTATTGTTTTCTTTTTTTCGAAGCCCTACCACGTCAGTATTATGTTCTTCTTGGAGATTAGTCGTGTCATCTCTCTCTTCTACTTCTACTTCTAGAGGCCAATTCTTTCGTCCAACTTGGTCTGACCAAATGTAACTGCCGAATATTTCACCGTCATTGTGAGTGCAGGGCCCGGTCGCGCCATTGTTGGGTTGTCCTCTTTGTTGATTCTCGGCTTCTTGCGCAAGGAGATGATTGGCAGATTGAATGATTGTACGATTTCTGACATCTCCCCTAATTTGTAGCCAACTGTCATACCCGTAGACAACCATGCTAAGAAGCGTGACAAACTATAATAAATGAAAAAAAAATTATATGGTTAATAAATACCAAAGATACCTAATGAAATATAATTGACGGCACCGTACTATAAGTTAAGTGGCAGTGCAACGCAGTTCCGTATTAACCTCTGTGGGTTCCGTGGGTGCAAACTCCTACAAAATTGGCGCTCTCCTCTCATTTCCCGCCATTTTCAAACTTAGTTTGGAAATTGTTTTCAACTTTTTAATTTTTGTATTTAAAAAAAAATTTCGTTTGTAGGGGCCGGAATTTAGGCATTTTTGTGGGGGCCGTGGGCCTGTGCCCCAAGTGCCCATGGGTTGACCCGGCACAAGTGCAATATAGGGGGAAATGGAAAAGTTGATTAAGGAAAATGTGACCGAGTTTGTGAGGCTGCAACATAAGAAAAGGAAATAGCGGCAAATGAAAAGCAAATGAACCAACTGGCAACAGAATGCGCAGCCGCATTAAGTTCTGCGCTTTTGGCCTTGGGGCTTGGGTCCCTGGCAATATTCATAGCTTTATGTTGACAGTATTTAGCTTATGGTGAGAACCCTCATTGTCAGTTTAGGAGGCAACTTTATGCTGCCTCATTGCATGCGTAGTGCCTCCTGGCCCGTCTGGTAAGCACAGGCAATATGGTACTAACTTACCATAGTCAAGCCTATCCCTATCCAAAGGTGCATTAAGCGCTAGATGTAAGATTGCCTATTATATAGGGTGTTCCGCATGAAAAATCATATCGAGTTCCAAGTAAGATGCTGGACTACTATTGAAAGTGCTTTTAGCTATCAAAATCCATCTCTGGGTTTTTAAATAGAAAATTGTAACGATTTCACAACAATCCATGCCACATCGTGTATTCGAGAGCTAGACACTTCACATTATGCTATGGGCACTTACTTTTTTACTTTTCGGTTTTCCAAAATCATCTATAATGCTCACTATATCCCTTAAAGAGGGAGGGGCAGGCGCAGATCTACGGTGGGGGGGGGGGGCTATGGGGGCTATAGCCTCCCCATTAGGTTCCTCAAAATGCGTAAAACCCCACTATTTCAGTCCTATTTTTCATAAATTTTCTCCTGGGGGAGACCCCCGGGCCCCCTTCTGCTCGATTGTATTAATTACCTATAATATAGAACCCTTTTGCTCTGAAAATGCGTAACACCCCAATATTTCAGCCCTATTTTATTTATTTTTTAAATCGTATTTCATTTTAGCCCCCTCTTTGGTCTCACTCTAGATCCGCGCTTGTGGAGGGGGAAGAGTTCTAAGTGTAAAAATGCAAACTCTCGTGAAATATTTATCGTAGAGCAGTCAGATAAGTTTAGAAGGTATTTTTCTGTGAATTGTGATTGTAGCTGGTCGAAGGACGATGCAATTGAATAGGCAGTGTAGACTTGAATTGGTTTGTATTGCAGTGCTTCGACTCAAGTTAGAGTAATTTAACACACAGTGGTTACAATATGAGCTGTGAGACGAGAACGATACATGCTTACAATTAATATTGAATTTGATCCAGCCTGCTTCCATATAGAAAAACCAACTCTGTGTCCACAGCTAAAGGAGCTGATGAGACACAGAGGGTAGATTAAAGATATTATTGAATAAGAGAAATAAATACGTAAAAGGAAGATTGAGGAATATTGAATTATCTGAATGTGAACAGCGCCATCTAACGGGAAAAAGGTGAAGCTGGAAGCAGACTGGTTATTACACATGTGGGACTAAGTGGTCCCCACATTACCCCCCTCCTAAGACTGGAAGTCGGAGAAATGTCGTGGAACGTGGACGTGACGACCTGAGCGAGTGGTGCGAGTCGGTGGTGTCGGCACGACGTCAGTGGCAGGAAGTGGTGAGGAGACCTTCTCCTGAGGTTTATCTTGAGCAGGATGCTGATGCGGGGGGTTGATCGTAGACTGGTGAGACGGTTCGTCTGTACTGGCATTAATGTAGGCCGGCTTGACCCTGTCCATTGACACAGTAACCGCACGACCGCGGCTTGAAATCGTAACTGTTTTGTCGGTGCGACTTAACACAGGGAATGGTCCCGCATAAGGACGTTCGAGGGAAGCACGGACGTGGTCTTGTCTCACGAAAACGTGCGTGGCCTTGGCAAGGTCTTGTGGGATGAATGTTTGATGAGCCCCGTGTCTCTTGACGCGAGTGGGGCGTAGTGAGTCGAATTTCCTTCGAAGTGAGATGAGAGTGTCTGCCGGACTCTGATTTGAAGGAGGAGTTGTCAGCATCTGTCCTGGTAGTCTTAATGGTTCACCATAGACCAGATCTGCTGGAGAAGCTTGAAGATCTTTCTTAAGAGTGGCGCGCATGCCCAGTAAAACTAGCGGAAGGGCTTCCGTCCATTTGTCATTGGCATGACACATAATGGAGGCTTTGAGTGAGCGGTGCATACGCTCTACCATGCCGTTGGATGCAGGGTGGTAACTGGTAGTCCGTGCATGGTGAAATCCGCATAATCGGGCCAGGTCAGCAAACAAATGGCTCTCAAACTGTCGGCCGCGATCTGTAGTAATTGTCTCCGGGCACCCAAACCGGCTGATCCAGCAGGAAATGAGGGTTCTGGCGACGTTTTCGGCGGTGATGTTCACCATAGGAGCGGCTTCCGGCCATCGCGTGAAACGGTCAACGAGTGTTAACAAATACGTGTAGCCTTCCGACGGTGGTAATGGGCCTACAATGTCGAGGTGTATGTGCTGAAACCGTCGGTCAGGCTGAGTAAAGGTTCCAATCGCAGTGAGGGTGTGTCGATGTATCTTGGACAATTGACAGTTGACACACAGACGAGCCCAAGCGCGGCAATCCTTACGGATAGAAGGCCATATGTAGCGTTGGGCAACCAGGTTAGCAGACGCTGCTATTCCTGGGTGATGTAGGCTGTGTAGGTGCTCGAAAAGTTGTCGACGTAATGGTTTGGGCACAAATGGGCGTTGTATGTCTTGACTAGAATCGCACGTAAGGACTGAATCAGAGCCCGGAATGGGAACATCAACGAGGATGAGGGACGTCTTTCTACTGGACCGAAGCTCTTTGAGTTCTCTGTCGTCTTTCTGAGCAGAAGAAAGTTGCTCAGGAGATACGGGAGTAGAGATTGCTTCGATTCTTGAGAATGCATCAGCGGCCAAGTTGTCCTGCCCAGCGATGTATTGGATGTCCGTGGTGAATTGAGAGACGAATTCCATTTGCCGCATTTGGCGAGGTGAGCAACTTGTTTTTGGATTCTGAAAAGCGTGCGTCAACGGTTTGTGATCGGTATACACGACAAAAGCGCGCGCTTCTAGCAGGTAACGGAAATGACGAATGGCGTCGTGTACCGCAAGCAATTCGCGATCGTAGGCGGACCATGTTCGTTGGTTTTCTTTAAGTTTCTGCGAGAAGAATGCCAATGGCTGCCAATGATCGTTGATCCGTTGTTGGACTGTAGCTCCGATACTGGTGTCTGATGCATCTGTGACTAGTGCAATCGGAGCCGTATGATCTGGATGCGCGAGTAGGGTGATGCGTGCCAGACTGTGTTTGCATGAGCTGAAAGCTTCGGTAAGCTTTGTTGTCCATGGTATCGTAGCGTTCCCTTTTACCTTGTCTCCAGATAACAACGTGTTGAGTGGTGCTTGTTCGTTGGCTGCATTTGGTAGGAACCGGCGGTAGTAGTTAATCATGCCAAGGAAACGGCGTAGATCTTTGAATGTCTTTGGAAGAGGGTATTCAGTGAGTGCCTTTACCCTGTCTGGTAGGGCTTGTGTGCCTTCTGCTGACACGAGGTAACCAAGAAAGCTGATTGACCCAACGCCGAGGGTACACTTGCTAGGATTAATGACTAGGCCATATTCTCGGAATCGTTGGAAGAGTTGACGTAGGTGTGATTCGTGCTCCTGCTTATCACTCGATGCAACCAGTACGTCGTCGATGTATGAATATGCCCACGGGAGGTCGCGTAGGATGTTATCCATGAAGCGTTGGAAGGTTTGAGCAGCATTGCGAAGACCGAATGTCATGAATGGGAATTCGAAAAGGCCGAACGGAGTATTTATTGCTGTCTTTGGAATGTCACCATTGGAAACTGGTATCTGGGTGAATGCTTTGACCAGGTCTATTTTGCTGAATACGGTTTTTCCTCGCAATTCTGCACTGAAATCTGCGATGTGGCGGACTGGGTACGCGTCAGGAATTGTTCGAGCATTGAGCCGTCTGTAGTCCCCGCATGGGCGCCATGAATGGTCGCTTTTAGGCACTAGGTGTAATGGTGAGGCCCATGGGCTGTCGGACGGACGACATACGCCGGTCTGGATCATGTCGTTGAACTCCTTTTTGGCGATAATAAACTTGTCCGGGGCCAACCGGCGTGGGCGAGCGGAGACGGGAGGTCCGTCTGTCGTTCTAATGTAGTGGACCGTGGAGTGTTTGACCTGGTCTGTGGGTTGTCTCGGCCGCGTGAGGTCGCTAAACTCCTCAATTATTACTTTTAGACTGGCCGGGGTACTGTGCGGTATTGTTAAGGTAGAAACGCTAGGTTGCTTGGAGGGGCTTTGACACAGGTTCGCCTTGCGATGCGTTGTCCCGTCGATCAGCTTTGAGTTCTGGAGATCCACCAGCAAATTAGAGGCTGCGAGAAAGTCTGCACCGATGATGGGTTGCGTGACATCGGCAATGATGAAATTCCAACGGAAACTGCGTCGTAATCCCAGGTCCAGTTGTTGAGCTGTTGTTCCGTACGTATTGATGATTGTGCCATTGGCGGCAGTCAGCTCGAGTTGAGTACGACGGAGCGGTAGGTTGAGACGGGCACGTGGAAAAACGCAGATGTCGGACCCTGTGTCAATGAGGTAACGTATCTTGGTGCAAGGGTCCGTGATAAGAAGGCGATGTGAGGTTTTAAGCAGGTGTGTAGTGGCGCAGGCAGGCCCTGCCTTTACTGGCTGCGATCGTCGTTTTTCGGAAATCTGCATGGCTGCTGGCACTTTCTGGCCTTCCTCCCATAGGTTTGGTGGTAAAAACACCAAGTTGGGTCTTGTTTAGGCGCTGGTGAACGGAACTGGCGCTGGAACCGTGGCTGTGTGGCACGTTGTCCGTATCTGTCGGCGAACTGTGCCTGTAGAGCCGCGACGTTCTCTGTTAACGTCTTCAATAGGTCCACAGGGGCCATTGTGCACTCAAGAATCCGGTCACGTGTTGCTGAATTGATGGTGGCCATCTTGTCGGCGAGGTTCGCGACGTCACCTAGTGACAGGTGATCATGACCGATGATTGCCAATTGTATAGCGTGCGGGAGGCGAGACGTCCAAATGGTGCGTAAAACCGAGTCTGATATGGCTTTCTCTGCGAGGGCCCGCAGTCTCCGGAGAAAAGAGCTGGGAGTTTTGTCCCCTATGTCTTCCGACATTAGTAGCTGAATGCGACTGCTTGCTGGAAGACTCATTCGTTGGATTAACTGCGTTTTTAGCTCAGTGTATGGGTTTACTGGTACTGGGGCAGCTAACAAATCTGAGATCTCGCTGAGGGTACTTTGGTCGAGCGCTGAAAGGACGTGGTAATATTTCGTCGTTTCCATTGTGACCCCAGCAAGTGCGAACTGAGCCTCCGCTTGAGTGAACCACAGTGCCGGTGACAGGTTGGCCGACTGTGTCCAGAAGGGTGGAAGCTTGACCGAGACTGCCATCGTACTAGCAGGGCCTGTCATCTTGGTTGTAGCCGTGGGTGTCGGTGTTGTGGCTGTAGCAGTTGTAGCTGTAGCGGTTGTAGCTGTAGCGGTCGTAGCTGTAGCGGTCGTAGCTGTAGCGGTTGTGGCTGTGGTCTGCGGCATCTTGCAGGTGGCTCAGCTGCTGCGGTGAATGTAGCTGCTCC
Source organism: Psococerastis gibbosa (assembly GCA_963971405.1). Taxonomy (NCBI): domain Eukaryota; kingdom Metazoa; phylum Arthropoda; class Insecta; order Psocodea; family Psocidae; genus Psococerastis; species Psococerastis gibbosa. Next base: position 45,988,625 of record OZ020486.1, on the reverse strand, counting down.
GGGGTGGTTTCCACCGCCTATGGCCGGATGAGACGTTCTGGAGGCTGGAACTGGAACTGGAACGGGCTGGAACTGGCTGGAAGCTGGAACTGGAACTGGCTGGAACTGGAACTGGCTGGAACTGGAACTGGCTGGAAGCTGGAACTGGCTGGAACTGGAACTGGCTGGAACTGGAACTGGCTGGAACTGGAACTGGCTGGAACTGGAGCTGGCTGGAACTGGAGCTGGCTGGAACTGGAACTGGCTGGAACTGGCTGGAATTGGCTGGAACTGGAATTGGCTGGAACTGGAATTGGCTGGAACTGGAATTGGCTGGAACTGGAATTGGCTGGAACTGGAGCTGGAATCTGGAAGGCTGCTTGTTCCGTTGTCGAGGGTCACCAATGTAGCTGGTCGAAGGACGATGCAATTGAATAGGCAGTGTAGACTTGAATTGGTTTGTATTGCAGTGCTTCGACTCAAGTTAGAGTAATTTAACACACAGTGGTTACAATATGAGCTGTGAGACGAGAACGATACATGCTTACAATTAATATTGAATTTGATCCAGCCTGCTTCCATATAGAAAAACCAACTCTGTGTCCACAGCTAAAGGAGCTGATGAGACACAGAGGGTAGATTAAAGATATTATTGAATAAGAGAAATAAATACGTAAAAGGAAGATTGAGGAATATTGAATTATCTGAATGTGAACAGCGCCATCTAACGGGAAAAAGGTGAAGCTGGAAGCAGACTGGTTATTACACATGTGGGACTAAGTGGTCCCCACATGATGTATCTGTTCTAACACAGATTGTTATTGGAAGGAATGAGAACTTGTTTGTTTACTTAGTGGCGCTAGAGTGACTAGTGCCACGGTGGTGTTTACTGTACGATGGTCTATGCTTTTTATATGCATTACAAGATGGATTCTAAACCAGTGCGTGTTCATTATTTTAATTTCTTGTATAAATCCAATAGGTTATGAGCCCAGAGCTTTTCTAAGTTTTTTTTATGTGTGATACTTGGCCAGTTCGGTGAAAAATAAAAACCAGTGGTTTCTTTTTTTTCTGTTGTGCAAGATGCAGGCATTTGGAATTGAACGCCTGAATGGCACCAATTATGGCTCCTGGGCGTTTTCTATGAGAATGCTCCTGATCCACGAGGATTTGGCTGGAAGTATTGAAGGCTACAAACCTGACCCTACTACCAAAAAGGTATCCGAAGCAGAGCATGCTAAGGATCAGAAGGCTTTGGCAAAAATAGCATTATCCGTTGAGCATTCCTGTGTACCTTTGATTAAGGCCTGCACAAACGCGAAGGATGCTTGGGACGCCCTGAAAGCCTCGTATGCCGGTTCTAGTTTGCAAAGGAGGATAATGTTGCTTCGAAAATTAGTTAATACTAATTTAGCCTCCTGTAATAATTCATTGGACACATATGTGAGTACTTTTTTTGAAATTAATCAAGAGTTGGCAGATATTTCCGCTAGTGTGGATGATGAACTTTTGGCGGTACTGATGTTAAGTGGACTAAGTGAAACTTTTGACCCACTAGTTATTGCTCTCGAAAACCTCTCTTCTAAGCTGACTAGTTCATTAGTGAAAGAAAGACTGTTAAGTGAAGCCTTGCGTCGCGGCAATGTAGCTTCAGAGGGTGCGTTAGCTGCTAAAGGCCATCATACTGCAAAGAATTGCAACAAAGCCGATAAGGATAAGAAGAAGAAGCCCGTGATATGCAATCGTTGCAAGCTAGAGGGTCATACTCGTAAATTCTGTCCGACGAAGTTGTCGAATGTCAATGATGAGTCAACTACAGGGAAGAAGAGTACGTTCCTCGCGGCTCTTGGGGCATCGCAGTATGCGACGTCGAGTGACGAGTGGATTGTCGACAGTGGGGCTACGGGACATTTTTGTCAGTCTCTTCCACAGTTTCGTCTGACTTCCAATACTCCTTCTTCCATTACAGTAGCTAGATTAGATTAGTAATGGGGCGATGCTGCTACTTGAGCTTGGCTCACTTTGACCTTAAAGATCTATTGTGAATCCCCGTACTTTTAGTCCTGGTCAGTCAGCAGGTCCCGTAAAAACCTGCACAACTGCCCAGGGGCCAACTGGCAAGCCTCCCTTGGTGATAAGAAACCAAGAGGACGTTGCTAGCAGCCGTCTGTTCTTTACTGCCGGACACGAGCAGATGATATGCTCAGCAGTCTCAGCCTTTTCTTTGCAGAATCGGCAGGTGTCATTCAAGACTTTACCCATGTTCTTTAAATGGTAGTTCACGTGGCAGTGTCCTGTGAGTGCACCTGTAAGTACCTTAAGTTCAGGCTTGCTGAGGTTCAGTGCTTTGGCGGTATAGCTCTTAGAGTGAGTGAGGAATATTTTGGATTGTCTGTGGCCTGTGACAGACTTCCAGTATGCTTCCTTTCTCTTTTCTTCCCATAGGCCAATCTCTAGGGTTTGGCGGTTTCTCGGGAAGGCGCAGAAGGGTTCAGGCCCAATGAAGGGTAGCGCGCTCCCTTCTCTCGCCAAGGCGTCGGCATTTTCATTGCCTTCGATCCCGGCGTGTCCTGGAACCCACATGAGGGTGACTTTATTCGTCACTCCCAATGCGTTGAGTGCAAGCATACATTCCCACACCTGCTTGGACTCGTAGCTACTCGAGTCCAGCGCAAGAAGGGAAGCCATGCTGTCGGAGATAATGAATATCTTGCTGTGGCGGTAAGCACGTTTAATGCAATGCGCCGCACATGCGCGTATGGCATGTATTTCGGCTTGGAAGACTGTGGGTTGGGATCCCATGGGGATGACTAAGTTGAGTCGTGGCCCATAAACCCCCGCCCCTGTACCTCCGTTTTCTATTTTTGACCCATCAGTATAAAATCTTAATGAGCCGTATGGAAAGACTACCTCTCCGTCAGTCCATTTTTTCCGGCTTTCCAATATAACCGAGAAATTCTTTGAGAATTGAAAAGTTGTCTCCATGGAGTCTGAGAACATAACCTCCGGAACCTTGCACTCATTAAGAATGCGTAAGTGTCCGGTAAGGTCGCCAGGCTTTAGTCCATGGCTTTTCTTAATGCGATAGGCCCACTTAGCCGCCTCACTCTCGATGAAAATCGGGAGTGGTGGTAGGTTCAATAGGACCTCCATGGCAGCCGTGGGGCACGAACGGGATGCTCCCGTGATCGCGAGGCAAGCCAGCCTCTGTAGTTTGGTGAGAGATTTTGCTCCCTTTTTGCTCTTATGCAGTCTAGGCCACCAAATTAGCGCCGCATAGCTAATTATAGGTCGCACAATGGACTTATATAGCCAGTCCGTTACTTTCGGCTTAAGCCCCCACGTTCTACCCACCATTCTGCTCGTAAGAAATAAGGCGTTTCGCGCCCTGCTTACAGCCTGGTCCAGATGCAGGCTCCATGTGAGCTTCCGGTCAAGGATAACACCAAGATATTTGGTGCTATCTGTGAGGGCTAAACGCACCCCGCTGAGGGTGGGAGCTTTAATATTAAGCTTCAACTTCCTCGTGAACGGGACCAGGGTGGTTTTTTTAGGATTTATATTCAGTCCTTCAGAAAGGCACCAATTATGGGCTATGGTTAAGGCCCTTTGCATTCGCTCAGAGACAAGAGCGTCATGCTGGCCTCGCACCAAGATCACCAAATCATCCGCATAGCCGCAGACGTCGTACCCATCTTGCCCTAGTGCAGTTAGCAGCCCGTCGACCACCAGAGACCAGAGGAGGGGGGAGAGGCATCCGCCTTGTGGGCAGCCCTCACCTGGCGTGGCTGTGATCGAGTCTGTGCCGAGTACCATTGAGATAATTCGGCTTTCTAGCGATGTCATGATCCAGTCTGCTACGACTGGCTCAACGCCTCTCTTTTCTAATGCATTCATGATTGATTTACGAGGCGTGTTGGAAAATGCCCCTTCTACGTCAATAAATGCGCATAGGGCTATCTCTTTGAACTCTAGAGCCTTTTCCAGTTTCCTGGTTAGACTGTGTAGAGCCGAGATGGTTGATTTACCTTTTTGGTAAGCAAATTGACACTTATGCAGGGGGTTCCGCATCAGCAGATCGCCTCTGATATAGTTATCAATAATCTTCTCCATCGTTTTCAAAAGGAAGGATGAGAGACTGATAGGACGAAAGGATTTAGCTTCGGTACTAGGGCGATTTCCAGCCTTTGGTATGAAGCTCACTTTCACCTCCCTCCAGGGTGTGGGAATGTGCGACCACGCAAAGCTCGCACGAAATAGAGCTAGCAGATCCGCCATGAGAATCTGAAGCCCCTTCTGCAAGAGGGCCGGATACACGCCATCGCCCCCTGGAGATTTAAAGGGCTTGGAGGACTTAATAGCCCAAGTAACCCTATCTTTTGTAAAGAGTTTTCGACCCAGTTTCCATGCTCCCCGCTTAGGGCGTTTACGCGCTGCGCGGGTGGGCGTCGTACCGCCGACTATGTTGGAGCCTGGAAAGTGGGTGTCAAGGAGCACCTCCAACGTCTCAGTACCTGACTGAGTGTAGGTGCCATCCCCTTTTTTAAGCTCACCCATGCCGTTGTTATGGGTCTTAGCCATAACTTTATGCAGGCGAGCTGCAGTCGGTGTCTCGTTGATCCCTTGACAGAATGAACGAAATGACTGCCGTTTTGCTTTCCGCAACTCTCGAGAGTACTCAGCTAAAGCGGTTTTGTAGACAGCATGGTGATTCGAATCCCTGCTGCTTGACCACTTGTTGTAAAGCCGTCTCGTTTTCTTGCGCAGTTTTGATAGCTCCTTATTCCACCATGGTGCATCACCATCAGATTTCGGAGCTACCTGTGCACAGCTAGACTCAAAAGCATTTTTAATTTTGTTATGCAGGTTAAGGGAGGCATTTTCAATCTCATCTATATTATTTAGATCGTGTGTCCTCGGACCCTCCCTATCTAACAGACTTAGATATTTATTCCAGTCTGTGCGTCTCGGGTTTCTTCTCATAGCCTGCCGTGGTTTGTTAGCCACGATTCCAAACATAATATGTTTGTGATCAGAGAGTGAGGCATAATCCGAAACATGCCACCCAGCAATCTTCTGCTCAATTGCAGGACTGCAGAGTGTGAGATCGAGTACCTCATTTCTGATAGCATTTTCAAATGTTGGCTTATTACCTACATTACTCACCGACACCCCGTTCGCAACGAGGTAGTCAAGGAGATCTTCTCCCCTCTCATTGATGTCGGAGCTCGCCCATGCAGTGTGATGAGCGTTGCTGTCACATGCAACGATAAACTGGAGATTGTTCTTCTTGCAGTGTGAAATAAAGCTCTTCGTAGCTTCGGGGGGCGCTGGGTCCCCGTGCGGGAAGTAGGCTGCGGCTACAGCAACTTTGATTCCCTGCACTTCTATCATCACTGCTGCGAAATCGCGTTGTATGAATCTGGACATAGGAAAGCAATTTAGTTTTTTGTCTACTAGTAAGGCAGCTCTTGGAGCTGTACTGTCAGACGAAAGATAAATGAGCTTACCTTTTTGTGAGTTCAGGCCCCTGATGGCGTTTCCCACCACGTACGGCTCCTGTAACATCATGATGTCCACATCTTCTTTTAAAAACCTCCGCAAGGCAGTATCCGAGGCTGCCTTGGCGTGATGGAGGTTTGCTTGGAGGCACTTGATGTTAGCGCCGACCCCTCTTACCATCTACGTGCTTCCAGGGTTTCCCCCGGTTTCTGGATTGAGGGCCACGAAGGTCCCTGGCTGGGTCCAGATCTAGCTCGCGCTTATTCCGAGCATCAGGTTTGCTGCCGTCTCTACTGCCTTTGGGTACCTGTCGTCGATCCTTATTAGCGGCGCTGCCGCCAGGTTCCTTGGCATTTTCGATTTTTGGAGTCGGGTCAGTGGAGCTGCCTTCACCCGCCTCAACTGAGACGGAGGCTGCGTTTTCCTCTGCCTGACTTTCGTCTTTCCCTTTTCTAGGGTGCAGTTTCACCTTACCCAGTCGAAAGCAGATCTGAAAGCCAGCTGCTGTCAGTACCTTGAATCGACTGCAAAAGCTACTTCTACGCAGTTTTTCTCCGTGTTCCTTCTACGCAGTACCCTCCAAGCTTTACACTGCAGCAATGGGTTCTGGCCTGCGATATAGTCCACGATTTTGGCTGTTTCGTAGCCAAGGCTATTGGGAAAGTACCCAGTTACCACCTGCGAGCTGGGGAGATCTTTTCCATCGAGGACAATAATGTCAAGATCTGACTGACTTAGCTCTTCTGCCTTGCTCTTGGCCCAGGCCGCGGTGCTTTCATTCTCGCAGACGACTACGAGGTAGCCACAGCGGAAGGTGGTGCCCCCAAATCTGAGAGGAGGGCCTTCGCTCGTGACGTCTTTATGCACCAGCTCAGCTAGTCTTTCCTCAGTGGACACCAGCTGCTCTTGGGTCATTGTCACCTCGGGGTAGTTACGGGGCAGTATCCCTACCCTATAGCATTCCCCTATGCGTACAGCATCTCGGTAGCTGCTTTGGTGAGCTTGGATTACCGGTTGCTGCGTTGACCCTGTAGCATTGGTGCGTGAGCGTTTTGCAACAGTCGGCTGCGGTGGAGTCGGAGTCATTGCCTCCGATCTGCCTCTCTTTACAGCTGGAGGTGTGGGTGCAGAGGTGCCCCCCCCTTTCGGCTATCTTGAGAAGGCAGAGCTTCCGGGCTTCTTCATACGAGTGCCCTATCTTTAACAGATATTTCAGCCTCTTCCTCGCGGTCGAGCTGAGCCCTTTTCGAGGAGCTTGTGCCGGTTCGTTAATGACCAGCCTCTCCACTGATAAGGCGGTGATCGTACTGGCACCGTCTGACGAATCGTCATCGCCGCCGAGCAGCATTGCTTCCGCCTGTGGCGACGGAGTAGGACACTCTTCCATCTGCAGAGGGCCTGAGGGCCCAGCTCCAGAAGCCAGAGTGTCTAGAGAGCGGTTGCCAGTAGAAACAGTAGCTGTTTCTGTCTGGGTTCGCTCTGAGATATTTCCAGTGGAAGCATCAAGTGTTTCCGCCTGGGTGATGGTAACTTCAGTTGGAGCTACCTGAGCTCCAGCCTGAACCATATTACGTTCCACCTATGTGGAAGTTTCGGTGGACTCTTGAGGCGTGTCCGAGCCTGGGTTTTTTTCCTTTAGAGAAATCATATGAGTTCCCACGAGCAGCTAGGGAAAAGGTAGTCCAGTCTAGCAGAGCCCCGCATACTAGACTAAGGGGTCTCATACTTGGGGGTTCCCCCCTGTACCCCCAAGGGCTCCGTTACAGCTCCATTTGCCCTTGGAGCCTTCCACCCCGAGCACGGGTCGCATAACACTCGGGGATTTAGGGGAGGGTGCATTCCTACAGTAGCTAACAATAATACCTTGCAATGTACAGGTCAAGGTGAGATAACTGTTAATTTTAAGGGCAAGGGGCCTGTTGACATAACTGAGGTGTCCATGGTTCCTGATATAAGTTGCAATCTTCTGTCAGTCGGCAAACTATCCACGAAAGGGTATATTACTGTTTTTGATGACAAGAAGTGTTCTATCTACAAAGCCCGTGACGTCAAAATAGAAGGTAAGCCGCATGTAACAGCACAGTTAAAGAATGGTTTGTACCGCTTGTTGGGTAATTCGCTGCAGGAGTCCGACTCCAGAATTACAGGTAAACATGTTAACATAGCGGCTGATGCTAGCCTATGGCACAGCCGACTTGGTCACATAAATAACAATGACCTGATCACTCTTAAACGAACTAATCATGTTAATTTTCAGGATTCTTCATACAAGCCTTGTGAGGCATGTGCTGTAGGAAAAATGTTTAAGAAGCCATACCAGAAACCTGATTTGAGTCGCCGTTGTGGTGGTAAGCTAAGTGTCGTGCACTCAGATGTATGGGGACCTGCACAGGTCACGTCATTGGGAGGTGCGCGGTATTTCGTTTCATTTACTGACGAGCACTCGCGTCACACGACAGTGTACTTTATGAAGGAGAAGGCCGAAGTGCTGTCTAATTTTATAAAGTATAAAGCTTTAGTAGAAAATCAGACAGGCCTCCAGATTAAACAGCTGCGATCAGATGGGGGTGGTGAGTACACAAGTAAAGTGTTCTCTGAATATCTTGCTAAGCACGGTATTGCGCGTTATTTAACTGTTCCTTACAACAGTACCCAGAATGCAGTCAGTGAAAGGTTAAATAGGACCTTATTGGACAAGGCAAGGGCTATGTTGGCAAAGGCAGGGCTTCCGCCAGTTTACTGGGCTGAGGCAGTTTCAACCGCAGTGTATTTGAAAAATCGCACACCCACTAAAGTCTTGCCCAGGGGACAAACCCCAGAAGAGATTTGGTCGGGAAGCAAGCCTATTCTTAATCATTTGCGAGTGTTCGGCTGCGTTTGCTATGCGCATGTCGCTGATGCCAAGAGACGCAAATTGGACCCCAAAAGCAAACGTATGATTTTCGTAGGGTATGCAGAAAATGGTTTCCGGTTGGTAGACCCGAAACAGAATAAAAATGTTGTCATTGCCCGTGATGTTGTTTTCTTCGAAAACATTTTTCAGAACTCATCCGAAAAAGGGGGAGCTGACAGCTCAGAAATCGTGATTTTCAATCTTCAACCAGTTGGGACTCAGGTGCCTGTTGCAGTGCAGCCTATACCTGTCACGGTGCCCGGAAGAGGTACTGTTCAGAGTCAGAGGCAGCCTCCGGTTGCTGGCAATAATGAAGAAGATTCTTTAGTCACTGATGACCCTGTTGGAGAGCAGACGTTCACAGATGACGATGATTTGTCTTACACTACTGAGGTAGATGATGTGCGATCTAATGAAGGTACTGTACTATCTAGGCAAAGGAAATTACCAGAGAAATTGAATGATTATTTCTTGTATCATGCTCAAGCTCTTGAACCAGTCTCAACTGCTCAAGCAATGAAGGACCCAAATTGGTCAAATGCCATGCAAACTGAATACAGTTCTCTTATGAAGTTGGGTGCTTGGGATCTGGTCGATCCTCCCAAAGATCAACGTGTTGTGTCGAGTAAATGGGTGTATAAATTGAAGACAAACCCTGATGGTACACTTGATAAGCACAAGGCACGTTTGGTTGCAATGGGTTTTGCGCAAACGCAAGGAGTTGATTTTTTTGACACTTTTTCCCCAGTTGCCCGTTTTACGTCTTTACGTACGCTGTTAGCATTGTCAGCAGAGTGGCAGTTAGACCTCCATCATCTCGATGTGTCGTCCGCTTTTCTGAATAGCAACCTAGATGAAACGGTGTATATGAGACAGCCACCGGGTTTTAAAGTTCAAGGACAAGAAAGTAAAGTTTGTAAGTTACAGAAGGCCATTTACGGTCTTAAACAGTCGTCCAGAGCCTGGTACAACACGCTTTCCAAAGTTTTGGTTAGTTTTGGGTTTGTGGCCTGTAAGGCTGAGCCCTGCATATTTTACCGTAACAATACGGAGGGATTGTGTTTGTTGGGGCTATATGTTGACGATTTGTATTTAATTTCCAGTCAGCAGTCCTTAGTAAAAACACTGATCGACGGTCTGGGTAAGGTATTTCCAATTAAAGACCTAGGTCCTGTAACTAATTTATTGGGAATGCGTGTCCGCCGGAAGGGGGAGCAAATTCTATTGGATCAATCAAATTATATTGAATCTGTGTTGGAAAGGTTTAACATGAAAAACTGTAATCCGGCGACCACTCCATTGGCAGTGGGGACACAGTTTACTATCCCTGAGGTCGGCAAAGAAAGGTACGACTTGCCGTATCAAGAACTCATAGGTTGTCTTACCTATATATCTATTTGTACAAGACCGGACATTGCATTTGCGGTAAGCAAATTAGCCCAGTTCAATGCTAGGCATGGGGCAGAGCACTTTACAGCTGCTAAAAGAGTACTGAGATACTTAAAAGGTACTAAAGATTTTTCTTTAAAATTTCAGAAGTCAGAGAAACCTCTAGTGGGATATGTGGACGCAGACTGGGGTGGTGATACATCCGATAGGCGCTCATACACCGGTTTCGTAATGATGTTGGCAGGAGGACCCATCAGTTGGGAGAGTCGAAAACAACCAACAGTTGCGCTTTCTTCAATGGAGGCTGAGTACATGGGACTCTCTGATGCAGCGAAGGAAGTGCAATTCCTGGAAGGTGTATTGGGTGAGGTAGCTCCAAACTCGGTGAGTAAGCCGGTAATCTTATTTAATGACAGTCAGTCAGCGCAGCATGTGGCGAATAGCGATGTGACGAACCGGAGATCAAAACACATCGATATGCGGTATCATAAGGCCCGTGAGCTGGTAAGTACTGGACTTATCAAATTTGAGTATATGCCTACTGATAGTATGCCGGCTGACGTTTTAACCAAGTCATTGTGCGCCCAGAAGCACAAATCTTGTGCAAAGTATTTTATCGACAGTTAGAACAGTTTGTCTTTCTGGCAACCAATTTGCGCGTTAGTGAAAGTTCCCATTAAGAGGGCGTATTGGAAGGAATGAGAACTTGTTTGTTTACTTAGTGGCGCTAGAGTGACTAGTGCCACGGTGGTGTTTACTGTACGATGGTCTATGCTTTTTATATGCATTACAAGATGGATTCTAAACCAGTGCGTGTTCATTATTTTAATTTCTTGTATAAATCCAATAATTGTTTACAATCATTGAATTAGAATTGTACAAAAAGACTGACAGGAAGAAGTTCAAGAACTGTGGTAAATTGATGTACGTTAAGGTCATTTGTAATTAATAATAATAAAATAAGGAAGTGGGTCGTCAGTCGATTTTTCCTGTGAAATTCAGGGTACAAAATCGCGTAGGGGGGGGGGGGATCTGATTTGATCTAAATAAATTACCTAGCGTTCGCGGGACACCCTGTATAACGGTCATAGCCGTAAATACGGCTAATAGTTGTACGTAAGCACAATGTTTCGTTCCTCCACGCCCTCGGCATTTGGCAAAGTTAGCAAAGCTAACTTTTTTAATTTTACTCGCAAGGTTCTCGTTACTGATTTCCTGACTGGTGTGAAGTGAAGTGAAGCCCAAAATTCGCCCATATGGAAAATAAAGACAATTTTCCTTCTATCTTTCTACTTTCAATATAGGCAGGGTAATGAAAATATGGCTCTACCTAACCACCACTATGCTTTTTTCTTATTCCACGAATTAAACTGCTGTAAACTAAACAAAATAATAATTCATTCTGTTTAGTTATGTACAATACTTACAGCTCTTGTGGCCATTGCATAATTGCCATATTTTCTTAAAGAAGAGGAATAAAATGTGTAAATCTCGGCTGCGTGGAGTACGATGATGACATTAAGGAACCAAATTTCCAAAGTAGTACTAATAGTTCCACGTTGGCTACTCTGCAACGCCATAGTGGCTAAGCTGGTATATACTTACTCTTACTCATCCAACGCCCGTCCTTGACATTTCTGCCATCAGACGCCGTGTCGCCCAGTAGAGTTTTGACCGTTGCTGCAAGGAGGAGTCTTCATCGTCGTCTTCATCGTCGTCGTCATCAATGTCCAGAGCACTGCAGTTGGGCAGGTGGTCGGCCGTACCCTCGGCCTCGTTACAGAGGGGGCAGATTGGAGATTCTGCGAGGCCCATTCTGTGCAGGTGGCCCTGGAGGTAGTCATGGCCGGTCGCCATCCTGAAGGTAGCGACCGCGACGTCCCTTGGCAGTCCACTGGGGATGGAGTTTGACCCGATGGTCATTTCCCATCTTTTACCAGCAGCAGCTGCTTGCCAGGATGTTCTCACGGCTCTATTGATGGCTTGGGTGATTAGGTTGCACGAGGCATGGTAGCTGGTGGGTGAGATTTCTTGCGGTAGCTCGCAGCCAGCTTTCGCGAGTCTGTCAGCGCGCTCATTGCCGTACAGGTCGCAGTGTCCTGGTACCCACTGCAAGCATAGCTCTGTGTTGGCCTGGAGCAAGTGTAGCGCCTCCCTGCATTTCGCCACAAGGTCGCTTTCCTGCGCGGCAGCAGATGATATTGCTTGGATTGCCGAGGTGGAGTCTGATAGGAATACGACTTTCTTGGTGGCTGCGTATTCCCGGATTTTCTCCGCCGCGTGGTATATTGCAGCAACCTCCCCATCAAAGTTCGTTCTGCGTAGGCCGACTGAGAATGAGCCTTGAGCGGATGAGGTGTAAAAGCCGGCACCGCTGTTTTCTCCCATTGCTGATCCGTCAGTGTACACGTGTGTCCACTCGGTGGATGGGTAAATAGTCGCTAGCATACCCAGCGCTGCTGATTTGAGGAGGGCTTGTGGGACGTCCGCTTTACGATCTGAGACACCAGGAAGAGTCAGATTAACAGGTATTTCTGGTGTAACTTTTGGTATTTGGGGTCTTGGAAAAGGCTGACGTTCGCCGTGGTCAATTTGGTACTTTTGCTGAAGTTCTAACGCTTGCTGCAGTGGCGTAGTTTGGGTTTTCAGCCTGGCATTTGCGGTGCGGTGCATTTCCCAAAAATTCCCGACTCTTCGTGCACGCTCGAAGAATTTTAGGGTGGCTTTGTCGTGGCGGGCCTGTAGTGGTTCGGTGAGGGTATGTGTTTCTAGCGCCGTGATAGGTGTTGAGAACGCTGCTCCGCACACAATACGCAACGCGTTGTTTTGAACTGAATCCAATTTCTTTTTTGAGGCTTCACTGGCCGTTGAGTAGGCTTCACTGCCATATTCTATTAGGGGTCTGATGTACGTCTTGTAGGTGGCCGCCAAAACGTCTTGGGAAGCTCCCCAGGTCGTACCGGTAAGCCTTCGGAGTATGCATAACCTCTTCGTGGCCTTCTCTGCAACGCTTTCGAAATGACTGGACCAGCTTAACTTTTTGTCTAGGGTTACACCTAGGTACTTAGTCATTTGGACAACTTCAAGCGGTTCTGCGTCAAAAGAAAGTTCGACGTTATGGTCTTTGGTGGACATAGTGAAGATCTGGGCCGTTGTTTTGTCTTTGTTGACTATCATGTCATTTTCAGAGCACCACGAGTGGAGTCGCCGGAGTGCTTCGTTCATGGCGTTCTCTAGGGCTTGTACGTCACTGCTAGTTGCCCATATTGTGAGGTCGTCGGCGTAGCACAGGGCTTGGATGCCAGGTATCTTCTTCAGCTCGGTGATGAGATCATTGATCATCACATTAAAGCTGGTATATAGAGCATAGATGCATGGAAAGCGCAGAAGCTGAAGAGAGCTATCACGATATTCATTACAACTATCGTAAATAAATACTCCAATGAATAATAATAGCATACTAAGGATCTGAAAACAAAAGAACCGGTTCCAGTGAACCCGTACATGCTTTTCTATTTGTCAACTAAGTATTAACTTAGTATTAAAAGCCTAGTTTTGAGTATCGTAGTTCCATGTCTAATAATCGCATTTTGCCACATGTATACCATCAACTCATGTACAGACAACCCACACCGGCAAACTACAAACGAGAAAGCGCGTTTTACCCACATGGGTCTGGCGCTTAAACAAAAAAAATGAAAAAAAATAATATTAATAATAATCATTTTCCTTCAGTTAAATTTTGGATGCCTCGATTTTCCCTGCCCTATAGCAATAGATTGATTAACAGAATAGAATAGAATATTTCTGTGATGAGTCATAGCATGAAACAATAGGCGTTCTGAAACCTAAGACACAATAACAATAAATCAATGAGACAATAAAGAACAGGTCCGAGTTTACTCGAACATGCTTTCCAATTTATCAAAATTAGTAGATAGAGAAAATGAGTAATTTCATGGTAAATAATTTTCCTATGGTTAAATTTCCGATATCTCGGGGGGGGGGGGGGGGGGTGTCCACCTGACGTCACTGCAGGTGAGGTAAATTCAAGATAGGTCAGACCAACACATTACCGCACAGCAATACTGGCAGGGCACGCAATGCATTTGAGCGTGAATTTTCTATCATTTAAAAAAAAAAAAATATTTTTTTGTACAAAACCAAATACTTTTCAGGGAAAGCAACCTGTCCGGTTTCGTTACTCAATTTAACACCTAAAACATACCTGAAAGTAGAAATCATCGATAGAAAGGTTTCGCAGAAAACTTATTTTTTAGTCATTTTTCATGAAAATTTTGTTATTTTTTTTTTTTTTTTTTTTAGCAAACTATCAAGGGGCAAGCGACCCCACGCATTTTGTCAACATTAATGACGACTACAATATATGTGAATTTAAAAGAAATCGTTGAAGCCGTTTTTGTGAATTAATTTTTTTACACGATTTTTGGGAGTTTTTTTGAGAATAAAACCCCCCCAAATTGAGTTAGCCCAAAATATAAAAAAAAATTGTTCTGAAGTATAATTTTTGTGAACCTACATGCCAAATTTCACCCAAATCCACTGAGTAGTTTGCCCGGAAATGGAAACAGACAGACAGTCAGGGACGACGGCGGTTGCCTCCCCCCCCCCCCCCCCCCCGAGAGAAATAGCTTTATACTAGATAGAATGGGCTTTTGAAGGAAATTAAGAAAAATTATTACTCAAATAAATGAAACGCAATATTTTTCAGGCCACCCCCCCCCCCCCCGAAAACTTTTTCAGAAACCCAGAAACCGCCCCTGCAGACAGTTAGCCAGCAAATAGGGAAGGGGACGCCGTTTCGGCATTGAGCGCTACTCTCATCACCAGGCTTTTAGTGCAAGGAATAATGGTTTAGTCCTGATAAGAACTTCTGGACGATTGACTCCGCTGCGAACTAAAGCAAGCGCGTAAATTTGTACTTGGAGAAGTCATGCTTTCGCCTGTTTCATTGCGTCAATGGTAAGCTTGTCTCAGCTTGTCCATTATAGCCTGTAGCCGGTGTAGATGGACATCGAGGACAATTTGCCAGCACAAATTTATACGTAAACACCACAAATAGTGTCCGTATTCGTGGGGTCGTTGGCATTGGACAAGGGACCAATAGGCCACTGTAAGTAGGCCTAGGTCCGTAACAATAAATTACCTTCAGGAAATTATTACAAAGTATAAGCACGAGTTAACTTATTCCCGAGGTTGTGTAATCAATATTTTTAGAATGCAGAGTGCTATTCTTTAATTATTTTGTTTACAATTTAAATCCCGGAATTAAAATTGAATACCTTGCGCTGTGGTTGCAAATGGCTGATTCTCCACTGCCGCAAAAAAAAAAAAAAGTAGTTGACAACTCACCAAAGATATTAAATGTGAGTATAGAGAGTGCTTTTGGTGAACTAAACGAAAACTGCACTGTTCTGCACGCTGAAAACATGTACTAACAATGAAAAGTGCTTCTTGGCTGGAACTGTTGCAATAATAATAATAATAATAATAGTTGTGTATTAACCAGAAATTTGACAACTACATTTAAGATAAAATAAATAAATTACCAACATTACATCGTTGACGGCGATGAGCGTAATAGCGTATATAGCCCACCAAAATCTTAACTTAATTTAGCCTATACTGTATCCTAATCCTAATTTTTTGGATCATTTGTTCACCCTCTTCAGATATTAAAAACAATTTTAATTTTTCAATAAATTTTGAAAAACTTGCATGCATAACAAAACTGTTGCGGTTCTTAAAAATTGTAGATAGCGCTGAAGCAACTAATCGAGGTTTCAAGCCTGTGGACTGATCGATTCGCCCCCTTCTTCTTCTTAATTTAGTGCGCCTCTTCTATATTGAAGATTGACGATCATCCTGGCAATTGTAGTCATGAAGACTATACTAGACTATTTTAATGCAGTGATTTTCCGTTGCCTTCAGCATCCTTATACCGTTGACTGTTCGTTGAGTTCCACCACGTTTGGGGCAATGGCGGATTCGGGGGGGGGGGGGTGGTCAGGGGGGTCATGACTCCCCCCTAAATGAGTAAATTCACAAGATACCCAGTAAAAAAAAATTGAATAAAGCTCAACTTCTCAACAAAAAAAATTACCTTTTAAACTTACAAAAAAAAGTGTGACCCCCCTAAATTTTCGGCTGGATCCGCCCTTGGTTTGGGACCAGTTTCCTAACCCCAGGACAAAAGAGTGTCCTGAATAGAAAATACTGTGTTTTTCAATTATCGGTAAAACCCGGTCCCCTGTCTACTCAGTCACCATGAGAATAATAATCCAAACCCGCAATCACCACGATTAGAAATGTTTTCGTTAGGAAAAATAGCACACTACTATGAATTCATGCATGGGGGTGCTTCTTCAGTAAGGTGGCACCACCATGTTCCAATCCATTGTCATGCAATACAATGGGGTTCATTTGTGGCATAGTATCCACAATAATGAAAGGGAAACTAATTCTTAGTATGCTTATTTTACATGAAAAAAATCAACATATTGACCAAGTACTTTCACAAAAAATTTATTATTCAAATGCTTAAAACCCCAATACTTCAAAGCTATTTTTTCCAAATTTATCTCCGCGGGGGAGACCCCCGGGCCCCCCTCAATGGTAGGTTTATTCGTCGTTATAATAACTCAATTGTACCTCTTGCAAACATTGGCGTAAATAGGGGGGTCCTGCCCCCCCCCCCCAGGATTTTTGGTGACAAAGACGTTTTGGAGGCGAAATGCATAGTATCCACAAAAACGAAAGGGAAATTAATTCTTGGCATGCTTATTTCACTTGAAAGACATGATGAAAAAAATCAACATATTGACCAAGTACTACTACAATTACTCGAAATGCTTAAGAGTGTACAGCCCGTAGGAAATTGGCAACCCGAAATTTATTACTTTTAATTTTTTATTTAATTAACTAAGCATGTTATTAAAGATTCGGCTCATCAAAGTTGTATAAGACTACTTCATGCATCATATAACAAGGTATTTTTAGTTTTCGAAATTGTAGTTTTTTTATAAAATCGCTTTTACGTGAAAAGTTATTGTTTATAAAATATCTGCATGTTTATGAAAAAACTACACTTTCGAAAATTAAAAATATCTTCTAATATGATGCATGAAGTAGTCTTCTACAACTTTGTTGAGCCAAATCTTTAATAACATGCTTAGTTAATTAAATAAAAAATAAAAAGGAATAAATTTCGGGTTGCCAATTTCCTACGGGCTGTACACTCTTAAAACCCCAATATTTCAAACTTATTTTTTAAAAAATTTTCTTCGGGGCTGACCCCCTCAGTGGTAGGTTTATTCGTCTGTATAATCTCAACGGTACTGTTTGCAAAATGCGTAAAACCTCCTTAATTTGGGCCTATTCATCAATTTTTTTTCTCCGGGAGAGACCCCCGGGGCCCCCTTTCCTCAGGATAAAATATTTGTAAAACCACACTTGCCCTTACAATTATCAGTTTTTTTTTCGGGAGGGGGGGCTCCCCTTTCTCCAGGGTATAACGAGCGTAAAACCTCAATAATTTGGGCCAATTTGTCGATTTCAAGGTTTCAAGGTCTTGGGGGTCCTAAAGTCCCCCCCCCCCAGAAATTTTGGGAATTTACGCCAATGTTAATTACGTATTATTTTAAAGTGATATTTTTCTATAAATCATGGAGAACATACATATTAAATTATATATATATATATATATATTAAATTATATGCAGCGAAATAAGGTCCAGGCATAGTAAAAATATTATAAAAAATATTAAAAGAATTAATTAGATGCTAAGAGCTTAGTTTTCACATGCAAACGGTGGCCATTTTGAATAATATGGATATCGGTTTGTCGTCAGCGAACCTAGTGACCAAAACTGTCCCTACAGAACCTCATTCCTCGCGAAAACATTTCTAAACGTGGCATTAGTGGGGTTGAGTAGCGGTTCTAGTTTTTTGTTTGAAGGGGTCATGGCCAATATTTCCTAACAAAGTTAGCTAACAAAGTTAAACCAGATTACAGTAACCTGTTTTTCATTACATATTTTTGTAAATTAGAAAGAAAGAAAGAAAGAAAATTGCCTTTATTTTCAATATAGACAAATAAATAATATTTATTTTAATTTCTCTCATTTTGGCGAAATGAAAGTGGTCATGACCCGTAACCCCTTCCCTGGATGGCAGAATCCGCCACTGCTTGGGACCACGAAACAGATTCTGATTTTATGTACCGCTAACGCGAAGACTCCCCAATAAGAGTATTCCCTCCTGCTGTGATGGTATAGTAAAGCACAAGCCTTGGGAAGACTCATAATGCCACTGACGAAACGCATGGGACTACATCATCTTAAAATATTTTAATACACGAGAACAATACCACCCTTGTTCTTCTTACAACTATTCAATTCATTCGGGTCATATTCTGAGGCATGAACATGAAGGATTGTTCTGGAACATCATTGAGGGCATGGTCGAAGCAATGGCGGATCCACGGGGGGGGGGGGGGGTCGGGAGGGTCATATATGAGTAAATTCATAACCAAATCCTAGTAAAAAAATTGAATAAAACGCAATTTTGCAACAAAATAAAATTACCTTTTACACTGTCAAAAAACTTGTGACCCCCTCCCCCCTAAAGTTTCGGCTGGATCCGCCCTTGGGCTGAAGGCAGCGATTGAGGAAGACGACGACTGAAGGAGTACTTTGATTATGTCATGTATTTTATTACATCCTAATTCCTATGACCTATAGGATGCGGCCCATACCGAGGGACCAATCCGGCCCATTATTTTGGGGAAGGGGGGTAGTTGTGGGTCAAAATAGAAGAAATATATATAGTATCGGTTAAATTGGAGCGTAATAAATTAACTTACAACAGATTTACTAAATTATGGGGGGGGGGGCAGCTACTCTCCCCCCAGACTCCTTCACCTCGGGGGGAAGAGGAGTTGACTGACAGGGTGGACCTCCTGATTATAGTGGATTCCAAACCACTTGGGAAACATGGTAAAGTCACACGATTAAATCGGAGGTAACCAGGACTCGACACGCACGTAAAACTGACTGGTATAGTCACAGCGCGTTGTCATGTCCCACCATGTTCCCCAGCTGTGCACACTACGAAGTTTGCCGCAGTTTGAAACATGTTGTGCTCTCACGGAATCCACATGGTAAGGCCGTTGGCCAATCGACCGATTGTAACTCAAGCAAGAAGTAATCCCTGAAAACTTCAACGTGTTTAAAATTGAAATATAATTATTTATTGCTCTATTATTTGGCAGTATAGTAATACATGGACGGATATAGGGGGCTGCTCCCCCCCCCCCCTAAATGCAGTGACTCAGTGACTCTGTTGTAAGTTTTTTTATAGGTCGCGAGGCCACGTTTGTGGCACATATGCGCCAATCATGGAGCTAATAAAACTATGGAGCCACCATGTCGTATTTCGGCTGTGCTGGAGGACTGAAGCCACGACCACGCCCCCTCATGGGTGCAAAGTGCATTTTGGCGGGAAATTCAAATTTAATAGTTTTATTATATGTTTTCTTTATAGTTTTCTTTGTTGTTTCATATATAATTATATTTATTATTTACATTTATTATATATATTGTTTTAAATTTAAATTCAAAGTACTGAAAGATCTGCATTAAAAAATTTTATTTTGATCTAAAAGTAGGGAAAACTTTGCTAAAAATATTGTTTAAAATGTAAATTAAAAGTACTCCAAGTTCTGCATAAAAATATTGCTGGTTAGCTGGCATGATTTTCCGTTCTAAATAATCTTTAAATAATCAAATAAAAAATGAAATGTTAACATGGTATCAAATGGCAAAGGCTCAATCTGGTCCTATACTACGGAAATAGCCGAAGTCAAGCGGCTTCAACCCGAATGTTTACGATGAGTCTATAGTTTTACTATGTCTATGGCGCCAATGTAAGTTAATTTATTACGCTCTAAATTAATCAATACTACACGTCATGTCTGTTCAATGTCTAGCCACAACTACCGCCCCCCCCCCCAAACAAGGGTGGATCCAGTGGAAAATTTAGGGGGGGGGGGGTCACAAGTTTTTTGTAAGTTTAAAAGGTAATTTTTTTATTGAAAAGTTGGGTTTTATTCAATTTTAGAGAGATTCATCTACCTATTGAGATGGCGACCAATGTTCGACTTTCGGAAAATTTCTTCACAACTTTTCATTTCATGACCCCCTGAGCCTAAAACCACCCTCCGTTCAAAATGTTATATATATATACTGTATATGGATACATATATAGCCTATTGGCGTATGTATGTAAGTATATCGATTTTAGGAAACACTTTCTCAGCTTAAAAATAAACTTTGAGCGATTTCGTACCTGACAACTTTACTAGACCTAAGAAGTTTGGCAACTTCTAGGCCTAGTAATAAAATTGAAAAGATTTCGTTACCTCACAACATTTAAGACGATATGAAAAATAGCACCCCAAAATTTGTTGTTTTTATTGACATTTTATTTTTTATTTAATTAACAAAGCATGTCATTAAAAATTTGGCTCATGGAAGTTGTAGAAGACTGCTTCATGCATCATGTAATAGGAAATATTAAATTTTTGGTACCTTAGTTCTTTCATAAATACCAGAACGGACTAAAATTATGCGTATTCTGGGATTTTTAGAAGAACTACAAAACCGAAAAGTAAAAATACCCGATTATATGATGCATGAAGTAGTCTTCAACAACTTCCATGAGCTAAATCTTTAATGACTTGCTTTGTTAATTAAATAAAAATTAAAAAGTCCATAAAAACAACAAATTTTGGGGTGCTCATTTTCTACGTAGCATGTCCTCTTAAAGACAAGGAACTTGGACAACTGATGATTCTCACAACATTAATTGGCCAAATAACTTGGCCAACTTCTGTATCTGACAACCTTAATTGGCTAAACTTTTTATACACTTACAATTGGTAGGAACTTGGCTTCTTTTTAAACGAAGTGTTTTGGTTGGGATCTCATAATTTTTTGCAGTACGGTAGGTCTACTTACGGGAATCCCCCGGAATCCCTGGAAAATGAAAATCTGCTTATATACTTCGAATAAAAAGAGAAACTCAGTACAAACTCAACTACAAGACTGTAGAAACCCCGGAATCCCTCGGAACACAGTAGGCCTAACCTCGAACCCCCCCCCCCTCCAGAATCCCCTGGAAGACAAATTTAATGATTATGAGTATCCCTCGACTTCGAGCTCTATACCAACAGATTAAAAAATGGGCAAAAGTAAAAAACTCCCAGAGAAAACCGCTCGGCAGAAATCTATGAAACATTCTACACTTATAGAGCATGGTCCCAAACCAATAAAAAAATTATGAAAAGAAATATGCCTACTTCATTGGGTAAACCGCGGCCAATAATGTATTAGAAAAAATATGAATTTGTTACAATTTAGCCCATAGTTCAGGTAATAAACCAGCTAGGACTCTTGTCATAATTGTTTTCTTAGTTTCTTACCACCCTCAATAAGTGTGAAAAATTTCATTTTTCAACGATCAGTCAAGTGGTTCTCTAACGTTTGTGTCAATAAGTCCGCCATTTTTGACGTTTTAGGGGTATCAGATCTCAGCCCCCTGATTAGGTAGAGAGATGAAATTTTGCACGTTTTTTAACAAGGCCATGACTAGAAAACCTGCAAAATTTGGTTAAGCTGGGTCTCATAGGAGCGCTACAGCAGCAGCTAAAAAAGGTCGATTTTGGGGTTTTCGTTGTTTAGAGAGAGTGTTGGCAGCGCTCAAAATGGAGGTTGCTTGAAACAGTTGATGGTGGGTTTATATGGTTTGATATGATGTCAGGGGTTTGTAGGAACTTGGCTCGCGCGCTACCGCGCGCGTTGATATGTTTAAATTGAAAAAAATGTACTCATTAAAATGCACCTATACCCTAACCAAATCATAATATGCAGTAGACCTGTGAAAAAATATATAATGCTAAGACACATGGTGAAACTTCAACGTGGAAAACCGAATCGCAACGGACAAGTGGAAAAACTAATCACAACGGACAAGTGGAAAAACGAATCGCAACAAAATTTTACGGTCAGATTGTTAATGTACTAGTTGAATTAAAACCTGCCCGTAATACTTGATGTAAAAATTCTTTTGCGATTCGTTTTTCCACTTGTCCTTTGCGATTCGTATTTCCACTTGTCCGTTGTGATTCGTTTTTCCACTTGTCCGTTGTGATTAGATTTTCCACTTGCCCGTTGTGATTCAGTTTTCCACGTTGAAGTTTCACTTCTACCATGTGTCTTAGCACTCTTAGCACACATCTCTATAATGTTTTTTTTTAGAACACTAGTATTTCCCATAAGGACAACCTAGGACATGCCTTACTCCAAATCTCCAAAAAGGCGCAATTTTAAGGGAAAATGAAGACAAAAAATTTAGTATCATTTACAATATATTTATTGAATGTTTGGCAATTAGTCTATTAAAATATTTACATTTGCTACAAACCACTGACCTTTGCTTTCTAATTTGGACTATAAATTACAATAAGAGGGATTGAACCCGTTTAGATACAAATTCAAACCGATTACCGATATAAATACTAATTCAAACCGGAAGAACATGGACAAATACTAGCCGGTGACTAACCGGAGGCTAGGTCAATTAAGGTCAGCTGTAGTTATCGTGTGAGTGGTTGACCTTGTGACGTAGCGTGTCAACTCACTTTAACAATAACAATACGTTAAGAATCAGTCAAATCGTTTATTTAGTCTCCTCATCGAAAAATCATAATAATAGCCGCCATTTTTCCCTTCTTCCTTGCGCAGGCGTCCTGCCGCCTCTTTTGTCTTCTTCCACGTCTTCTTCAAGTTTTCAACATCCTCCCACCAAAGAATATCTTAATATCTTCTTTCTAGCGTAGGCGTGCAGGCAACGGGACCACCCGGCCACAGCGGGTCGTCGTGTTATCCGAAAGGAACCGGTCCTCTTGATCCGTGTCCGAGCTTCCATCACTTATGTCAGTACAGCGACCCATCTCCAAAGGGTATATCAATTGAGTAGGCCGCGTCAAAACGCCCTTAGCCGTGCGCACGCGAGCAGACCGCACCACACCGTCTCTTCCTGGAAAAATTTCCTCAACTCTTGCCAGTGGCCACTGCAACCTCTTCAACTCCGATCCAAGCAGCACAAGATCTCCTACCTTCAAGTCACCAATAGCGTTTTTAGGTCTAGGGGCCTTCAGATAACCGATGTACTCTCTTCGGAATCGCTCACGGAGAGCTTCGCGAATCGATTGTAGGTGCCGTTCCCGACGTTGCAACATGGCAACTTCGTTTTCTTCTAGTTGAGGGATGCCCTCTCCTCGCAGCTCTCGCAAAAACAAAGACGGTGTCAAACCCACGACTTCCGCGGGTTGGCAGGAATCAGTCAGCGGCCGATCGTTTACCACCGCTTCCGCCTCGCAAAGCAGTGTGGCCATCTCGTGATAATTTAGAGAGGCATTTCCCATGACCTTCCGCAACACTTGCTTCGTCAAGCCCACGATCCTTTCCCACCATCCTCCCCACCAGGGAGCACTGGGAGCCGAGAAAATCCATTTTATCCGCTCGCTCACTGCATATTTAGTCACTTCGTCGCGAGAAATCAAATTCGCTGCACCAGTAAAATTAGTTCCGTTGTCACTGTAAATTATACTGCATCTTCCTCGTCTTGCTACAAACCGCCTTAGTGCTTGCAGAAAACAGATGGTTGAAAGCTCAACACAAAGTTCAAGATGAACCGCCCTGACAACGGCACATGTAAAAAGACATATCCAAACCTTGTCCCCAGAGCTTAAAACTAAAGGACCAGCAAAATCAATTCCAGTAATTTCAAACGGTGCCGCATCTCTTATTCTGTTGTTCGGGAGAGGGGGTAACGGTCTTTGGAGTGGTCTTGAATGGTGTCTCTTGCATATAACGCACTGCCGTACGATGGCTTTGACGAAGCGCCGGCCACCTAGAATCCAGTATCGTTCCCGTAGTTTGGCAAGTAGCGCTGTCACTCCGGCGTGAGCCTTTTGGTGTTCCTTTTCTATTAGCCTCTTGACGAGGACATGTTCTCCAGGTAAGATGACAGGTAGCTTGAAAGTTTCGATGTCATCTCTTAAAGTGATTCTCGTCTTGAGTTTGATCAGTCCATCTTCTTCGCAAATATTAAGCGTCTCAAGCCGTTTATCCTTGGGTCCACTAAATTCCCGTTGTATAAGATGCATTAGGCCCTTTTCTGCATAAACCACTTCTTCTAATGCAAGCTCCCTTCCCGATGTCGAATCAGGTTTTCGTTGTGCGTTGTTACAAAACCGTCTCATCCAAGCTGAGATACGAACAATTTTCTCATAATCAGAAAACTTGTGGTACCATTCGCACAAAGAGTTTCTGCTTACTATATTTAGGACCACTGCCGTTTTCTTCAGTTCCTGACTGACTTCGTCTTGATCGAATTCATCGGATGCAGAAGGCCATAATGTGTGATCAGCCCTCAACCAACTCGGGCCCTCCCACCATTCTGACTGTAGTAATTGAAGCGGTGAACAACCACGAGACGGTAGGTCGGCTGGATTTAGCTTGCCAGGAACGTGACGTACTTCTGCAACTTCTATCGTTTCCCGAATTTCTTTTACTCGATTTTGTACGAAAACTGACCACTCCGCATGCTGACGGATCCATTGGATGACCGTAGATGAATCGGACCATAAAATTACATTAGGACGCTCAGGAAAGTTCATTGCTTTCAGAACTGTGTTGAGGAGGCGAACCCCAATGACGGCAGCCATAAGTTCTAATCTGGGTATAGTAGTATCCATTGGTGGTACTCGCGATTTGGCTTGTAAAAAACTCACTGTTTTACCTCTCTTTCCAAATATCACGCAAGTTATCGCAAATTTGCTAGCGTCGCAGAAGACATGTAGGGACATGGCTTCTTCTCCTACCCAACGTGGTATCTTTAAGTGCTTTAGTTTGCACAATTCGGATGCCCAGTCCCAAAACGGTTTGGCCTCTTCAATGTCTTCTAAAGGATCATCCCCAGCCAATTTTCTTCTTCCACAACCGCTGCAACAAAATCTTCGGGATGATGGTCACCGGAGCGGCAATTCCCAGTGGGTCAAATATGCGTTGTGCCATGCTGAGTACGGCTCTCTTTGTGATTGTTTGAGTCAAACACGGATTCTCCCACCAACTTAGGTGTAGACCTAAATTGTCACCAACGGTGTCCCACTCTAAGCCCAGCACTCGAACATCAGTACACGGCCCTCCCGTATAATACCACTTTCGAAGATTCATCGATGCAGCATCCATTATCTGAGTCGACGAGGTCATAAATTCATCAAGATGCGTGCAATCATCTAAACTACAGACCAGATCATCAACATAAAATGAGTTCAACATTTTGTCCACAATCCATGTTTTTTCTTGGCTCTGCAAATGGTGTTGGATAACTGCTCCAAGGAGAAACGGACTCGGTTTCAGACCGAAAACCACACGTGCGTGTCTATACGTGTTTAGTTGACCATTAGCGTCCCACCATAAAAACTTAAGGAAATCACGGTCAGATTCATGGAGGGACATTTGAAGAAAAGCCTTTTCAATGTCCGCACAGACCCCATACCTGCCTTTTCTGAACCGATGCACAATAGATAGAAGGTCTTCGACTAAGTTTACACCTTCCTCAAGCGTGTCATTTAGAGAGGGGCAATGTGGTTTGTGTGCAGAAGCATCAAACACAGGGCGCACACGAGTGGAACTGCCCTCCTTAACCACAGGGCGGTGGGGGAGGTAATGCCCGTAACAGCCAGAATTTGAAACACCTTCAATGACCCCCCTCTTGCAACCAATTCTCGAAAACTCTTGCGTACTCATCGAATATCGCCGGGGTCAACCGCCGAGTTAAACTCTTCAACCTACGCTCTGCCAAGTCTCTATTTACAGTAGGTCTCCATTCATCGCTTTTCCATGGTAAGGTAACTGTATAACGTCGATTATTATACTGAAGATTACTTTCAAACTCCTTCATTACACGGGAGTTCAACTCACACTGTTTCATTTGCTGAGCAGGATCTGTTATGCCTAGACATTCTAGTCTCCAAAAATTTTCAATCATTTCCTGAGGCTGTGGCAAAACCGTAGTAGTGAAAACCGCTGACGTCAGGTGAGGTTGTCTTCCACGCGTTTGTCCCATCACTGCCCACCCAAGCTCAGTTTCAAAAACAAATAGCCCTTCTGCTACTTGTTCTTTTTTCCCAGTCAGCAATGCACCCATAATATCAGCTCCCAACAGCATTTCAATGGGGCCATCAGATTGGTTAACACGAAGTCCCTTCCTTTTCAAAATGGGTATGACTGCAGCATCAAGTTGGTAGTTAGAGATGGTAGCAGAACCAAGGACCTCAATTTCATATGTCATTGACTTCCCGAGTGCTACAACATTATACACAGGCATGGTCTGCGCCTCTAACTCCTTTCCTCCGAAAAGTTGATGCACTATGGCTTCCGTTCGCGTAGGAATGAGTCCTAAACGTTCTGCAACTGAAGTCACTATATAGGACCATTGGGCTGCTGAGTTGCACAAGGCGTTGACCGACCGTATCTGTCCCCATCGACCCCTTACCTGTACTTTCATTGTTGGGAGAATTGTGAGTCCCTTAGAGGTTGAAAGAGTTGCAGTCGCTCGGGACGGACTCCCTTCTTTTGAAGTGCTGTTTTGGCTGACCTCCTTCTCTTGTTTCTGTGGAGTCTGATAATTTTTGTTGCACATTATGGTAACATGGTGTCCAGAGCACCGTTTGCAGTTAACCTCTGCATTGCAATCAAGTGCCCTGTGTTTCAATCCGGTACAAACGAAACAACCTCCTTTTTTCAATAAAACTGCCCTTTTTTCTTCCAAAGTCTTATGGGAAAACGTACGACAATCAAGTCCTTGGTGCCCCACAATGTCGCAAAAAATGCACTTTAAGGCACCACCGGTGTGCAAAAGTTGATCTGCCAACGTTTGATTCAACTTCTTCAAATCCTCGGGCGGCTAATGTGACCCTTTGTTCTGTTTCTGTCTCTTTTTTCAAAAAACTAAGCAACTCAGTCAGCCTGTCATGGGACGATTGCTTACCACTGCTGAGCGTGCGACGAAATGTTCTGAGAGTATCGTCCGGTAAGGTGCTCTCTACTAAAGGTGTTAGTATCGGAGAGCAACCTTTCATATCTATATTTAGGCTTTCCAAAGCACGAAGAGCCGTTTCAACTTTATCATGAATAAACTGAATATTCCTCCTTTGCTTTGCTTGCCCAAAACACAAAGCTAACAACTCACGTGTATACAACTCTCCCAAAATGTCAGTATTTCCAAAACGTTCGTGCAAAGCTGCTCTAACCTTTTGATAATTGTCTGCAGTTGCAGGAAATCCTGTAACAAGTTCACGGGCCTTACCTGTGGTCGCTTGAATCAAGTATTGAAACTTGTCACTGTCATCTAACTCTTGTGATTTGTCAATTTTCTCAAATAGAGACCACCAAACGAGCCACTGTTCCAGATCCCCATCAAATGTAAGAAGCTTCAACTTGGGGAGTTTGAGACGGCATTCAGTAGTGCCACTATCACTATTTTGAACACTACCGGCACATGCACGGGTAGGCTCTTGCTCTTCGTACAAACGACTGGCTAAAATCCTTTCTTGATAATCGGTTGCCACCTCGCATTCGTGTAAAATCTCCTTTTCAGTTACTGAAGAACACGAAACCATAAGATCTAAAATGGCCGCATCTAACTGAACAAGTTCCTCACCTTTGCATTGGACCATCTTCATCTTTACTTTCAAATCGTCAAATCGTTCTTCCTTGTTAGCCTTGTCACATTCTTGCAAAATCTTTGTAACAATCATGCGCAAGGGCGATCTCTTCTTCTTTAGAGTTTCGAAATCCATGATCACGGTCGCCAATAAATGTCAACTCACTTTAACAATAACAATACGTAAGGTGGCCATTCCACATACGTACAACGTCAACGAAAAATTGAAAAATGACGTCAAAATGACGTAAATTGACGTGGTAGCAGAATTTTTAGTATGTCTTTAATGTCTGCTAAAACGTCATTTTTCAATTTTTCGTTGACGTTGTACGTATATGGAATACCCCCCTTAAGAATCAGTCAAATCGTTTATTTAGACAGGGATCTAGAGCTCTACAGATGCCGACCAATCACAGGCAAGCATTGTGTCTTAAGCCCTTTTTCTACTCAACACTAGAGGTGGGTCGTTCTTACTGGAGCCGTTCCTATGAACGTTCCTTGAGGCTTGAGCTAGGAGCTAGTTGCAACGGATACAAAAATATTAGGTTCTTGAGGAACGCAATGCAAAATGGAACCCTTTTTCCACGTGTAAACTGTAAACACATCAACACATCAGCTGTAAGATATAACAAAAACAATATATGTAGCCTCCATTGACCATTTGCTTCCGTCTTCCCGGCTTGGCATTGGAAACTGTTTTATACCACGTATTTTTGTGTATTTAAAATGTTCAAAATGAGTTTTCTGTGCTGGTTTTGTGGAGTAGTATTTCAATTCAACAAAACATTAATGCGGCATTTACGTACTTTCCATAAAAAGGATAACTGTGACACACTGACACATTCAGTTTGAAGAAATTCTTTCTACGGCCCTATCTGCCCTGATTGTAAAGAGGTGTTTGCAACATACGAAAAGTTACGTGAGCATATATTGAGGCCGATCACTCCATTGGCATATCTTTCAGAGTGGAAACGTTTATTAACGTTTAAGACAACGGAAGGTAAGTTCAATGTAGTGTTGTTCTTTAAATGCTAAGTTACATACTGTGGAGCTAGGTGTTGAAATAAATTTTTTAAATTATAATTTTTGCTATTTCATAATAAAATAATAATAAAATTAAAAATAATAATAATGAAAATAAATATTAATTTAATAATATTTTTGTTTGTCTATGACATTGTCTGTGACACTGTTTAGAGTTTACAATGTTTTTTTACTTCCTTGCTACAAAGATGGCGAATACACAATATTAATTCAAAGTGTGATATTTTTTATCTATAAATTTAAAACCGATCCAAGGCATAACCCAACAGGTTATGGGCCCAGATAAATCGGGAAACCAAGATGTTCCGTAAAATCAATTAAAAAGAAAAATTAAAAATAATAATTAAAATTGTCGCGTGTGCAAAGTGCTTGTGTAACCTAATCTTACCAGTACACCATGCACGAAGACGTAAAAATTGAAAAATTAAATGGTCCAAACTACCTCACGTGGAAATTTCAAATAGATGTCATCTTAAAATCGATATATGCGTACGACATTGCAACCGGAACGGAACCTTTACCAAGTATCCTTACCAAGGATAAAAAAGATGATACATCGTGGATAAAAACTGACGTAAAAGCTCAACGACTAATTGTAACCTCAGTGGATAGCAGCCAAATTGTGCATTTACTAACATGTACAACATCAGCCGAAATGTATAAAGCATTAAATGATCTCTACAATAAGGACACTCATCAACAAAAATGTTCTCTTCTAACGGATTTTTACAACTTTAAATTGGAAGATGTCAACAAGGGAATTGCTGAAATAAAAATAATTATCCATAGACTAGCTTCATTGGGAGAAAAGTTAACAGACGAGATGGTTGTAACAAAGATTGTATCTTCTCTTCCCGAAAAATTCAACGCCTTCAGAAGTGCTTGGGAGTCAGTCACTGCAAAAGATAAGACGCTTGCCAATCTTTTTTCTCGCCTTCAATTAGAGGACGAACGATGTGGAAACAACACAGTAGCATTCAAAACACTAGCCCAAGGTAAAAGTACTCTATCTAATTCTAATTTTAAAAATAAAAATGAACTTTTCTGTACGTATTGCAAATTAAGAAATCATAGGATTGAAAAATGTTTTAAAAAAGCTAGAGATGAAAGAAATACGCTTTATTGCGGAATTTGTAAAAAGAGGAATTCGCACCGATCCTCAGAGTGTTTTTTCCGTAACAGAAATAGAGAAAATGGTGACAGCAATAATAATAAAGTTTTTTTGGTATCTAAAAATTCCAATTACTTTAATAATAATAAAAGTATTAGCTTAGCTGTCGATAGTGCAGCAAGTAAACATTTAGTTAATAATTTAAATTGTCTTGAGAATAGTAATCCTGCAATATCAAAATTCAGTTTAGCAAAAAAGAATGAATCCTTATTTGGAACGGCCATAGGAACATTAAAGAGTGAGAGTGTGACATTAAACAATGTAGTTTACGTACCGGAGTTATCTCAAAATCTTCTTTCTGTTAAAAAAATCACCGATAAAGGTGGGTTTGTATTATTTTCAAAAGGAAACGTAGAAATTATTAATTCAAAATTCGAAACTGTCATGGAAGGTAAAGAAAATAACGGTTTGTTCGTTGTTAATTTAAAATATGGTAAAAACCAAAATTTAAAAAATAGAGAAAATATTTTTTCTGTGAATGATTATGACGACATTTATGAATGGCATAGAAAATTAGGTCATATTAGTTTTAAAAATTTGCAAAGACTTGCAACAATGTCAGATGGAATAAAAATAACTAAAAATTCTTTAGATATTAAAAATTGTGAAATTTGTATTAAAGCTCGACATGCTCGTGATCCCTTTAGTGGAAATTTAAAGCGTGCTACTCGAATGCTCGAAATAATTCATAGTGACGTCGAAGGTCCCTTTGAAATTGAATCTATTGATCAATGCAAATATTATGTATCAATAATTGATGATTTTACGTGTTATAGTGAAGTACATCCTATAAAAGCAAAATCAGACGCAGCAAATGTTATAAAAAATTTTATTTTGCGAGCCGAAAATGAAAAAGGTCTAAAAGTATGCAGATTTAAATGTGACGGTGGAGGTGAATACCTGCCATTAAAACAATGGTTTTATAATAGAGGAATATTTTTTGATGTAACTGCTAGTTATAGTCCTCAAATGAACCCTCGTTCAGAAAGATTAAATCGGACAATTACTGAAAAAATAAGAAGTTTACTCTTTGATAGTAATGTTAATAAAAATTTATGGAGTGAAGCGGCTAAGACAAGTTGTTTTTTACTTAATCGCAGTCCAACAGTTAATAGCAAGGCAACGCCTATAGAAAATTGGACTGGAAAAAGACCAGATTTAAAAAATTTAAAAATTTTTGGTTCTGAAGCTTATGCTAAAATTCTACCTCGTGTTAAGAAGCTTGATGAAAGATCAAGAAAATTGATATTCGTTGGTTATAATCATAATGGTTATCGTTTGTTTGACCCAAACATTAAAAAGATTGTTATTTCTAGGGATGTTATTTTTCCTGAAAATTCACTTAAAATTAAAAATAAGCTAAAACCTGAAGAAATGGTAAAACTTGATTTTAATGTTTCAGAATTTTTCAAGGATTCAGAGTCTGAATCAGACAAGCACCAAGTGAGCCCACGTAGAGTCAATGAATCTGTGGAGGAAATAATCAGTGAAAATGATGCTGACGGTGAGTCTGAATCAGAACCTGAAACTCCAAAGGAATACCCTTATAAATTAAGAAGTAGAATTAATCTACGGAAACCTGCTACACTTGATGATTGTGAAACTAATTTAACTGATCTATTTGATGATAGCGTATATTTAACGTTTGAAGAAGCCGTAAAAGGCAATGAATGTAAAAAGAACTTTAAGATATTTAAAAGGTACAAAGAATTTAGGAATAACGTATAATGGTTCAAATTGTAATAAACTAATTGCATATTCAGATGCAAGTTACGCAGATGATGAAATATCTCGGAAAAGTACCACAGGTTTCGTGATTTACTATTGTGGCGGACCTGTAGCTTGGTGTTCAAAGAAACAAAATATTGTAACACTTTCCACTACTGAAGCTGAATATATAGCAGCTGCAGAATGTCTAAAAATGTGTTTGTTTTTGAAATCTTTAATCCAGGAATTAACTGGTGAAAAATTGGAAATCTTACTATTTGTTGATAATACTAGTGCAATTGAAGTAATGAAAACTGGTTGTGGAAAACGAACAAAGCACATAGATGTAAGATATAAATTTATTACTGATCTAGTAAAGAACAAGGTAGTAGAAGTAAAACATGTTCCAAGTAGTGAACAAGCAGCAGATATTTTTACAAAAGCTCTACCTAATTCTTCATTTGAAAAGTTTAGAAAAATGCTTGTTGATTAAACTTTTTATTGTATTTCTATATAATGAAGGAATTTTATTTTATTTTACTAAAAGTTTGGAATTTAATTATTCATGCAAAAATTAAGGGGAGGATGTTGAAATAAATTTTTTAAATTATAATTTTTGCTATTTCATAATAAAATAATAATAAAATTAAAAATAATAATAATGAAAATAAATATTAATTTAATAATATTTTTGTTTGTCTATGACATTGTCTGTGACACTGTTTAGAGTTTACAATGTTTTTTTACTTCCTTGCTACAAAGATGGCGAATACACAATATTAATTCAAAGTGTGATATTTTTTATCTATAAATTTAAAACCGATCCAAGGCATAACCCAACACTAGGGCCTATAATAGGTAAAAACATAAGCTACCTACCCCAAGCTTGTGTTGACCTAACTGATTATCATTTCTCGCTGAAATCAGGGCTTTGCAATCAAAGGCATATAGTAATTACTCTGCCAGTAATTTCCCCTTATTAAAATTTTTGGCAACACTAAGGGGAATTTCTTTTTCATTTGGTCAAATACATTCTGATTAAATAACGGTTATTGGCTATAGCCAATTTGAGTTGAATTTTCGTTCCTCAATGCTGATGGCTGTTCTTTTGCCTCTTACTGTTATACTTCTACATTACGTTTTAAAAAAAAATTACATTACAATTAGGAAAGCAAATGTGCATTCCGGGTCAGGTTGGCTAGACAATTTGTTTTAAACACTTCATAATGTAGTCAGTGATTTGCGTCAACTTGGACATCAGCCAGGAAGGCTACTAAACGGTGTAGGTTAAACTGAATTTTGGATGTTGAGACTCGCCGGACTGAAATATTTAAACCTAAAATGCTAAAAAAAGGCTGTGAACATTTATTGAATGTAGGGCCTATTGCTTATTTAATATGGAATTTTAACACAATAGACATTTTTAAAATTAATTCCTTCTTGTCAGATTTTACTACCGGGCGCCTTGGCATTGAGTCAGAAAACCCACATAGCCTATGTCTGAGTCTGGTCTGGAACAGTTAAACCACAGAACAACATAATATATAAATAAACTATGAAACAGGGATTTGGTTTGATGCATAAAAAAACAAATTTTACAGAATTACAGTTGATTTTACAATTTTGTTCTTGATTATATTGTAACTTATTGAAATTATATTGATTGGTTTTTAAAACTCATTAAAACTTAGACCTACGGGCTACGCATGTACATAGGCCTACCATATCCCCCTTAGCAAAATTCTTTACCGGTACCATCCTTTTACCCTATCTTGAAGCTTCAATTAAGTCAGGTACTTATATATGGCGATTGCAATGAACCCTCTATAAAAGGCTATACAAGTAAGCCCTATTTGACTACTTCTACGTTCCACAGTTCTAAATATTCCTCGTTATACCTATTATGTATCCTACTGGATCATCCTTAAGCAGCTAAGGGTCGACTGTGGGCAGCTTGGAAAGCTGTACCTATAAGAATTAAGTAGGCAAACCTAATTACAGGACAAAGGTTGTCTCACGTAGACTACCGCACCTTCAGTAGCCACTAGGTATCTTATGGTATACGTATAACCTGATGTTGCAGTAAGGCTACATTAAATAAGTTTTACTGCAATTGCTATAGCCTATAAAATATAACTCTGAAACTTTCTAAAATATAACTAAAGATATAGAAATAGAAAGGTTCACCAGTGGCCCCTAATCCACGTGTATTCCGGATATTCCCATTTTGCATTGCGTTCCTCAAGAACCTAATATTTTTGTATCCGTTGCAACTGGCTCCTAGCTCATGGAACGGCTCCAGTAAGAACGACCCACCTCTAGTAATGAGTAGAAAAAGGGCTTAACACACAATGTGTCCATGCTTGCTTGTGATTGGTCGGCATCTGTAGAGCTCTAGATCCCTGTTTTATTTAGTCTCCTCATCGAAAAATCATAATAATAGCCGCCATTTTTCCCTTCTTCCTTGCGCAGGCGTCCTGCCGCCTCTTTTGTCTTCTTCCACGTCTTCTTCAAGTTTTCAACATAGCGGAAATGAGAAGAATTTAATTAAATAAGTTATAATTAAGAAATCTAATTTAAAATAATATATTAAACTTTAAATAGAATACTGTTTGCAAAGAAAAACAAGTTAGTTAATAAAATATATTTTGTCTTGGCAGAAGGTAATTTTTCAATATGGCGAATTCTGGAAGAATGACTGAATGAGTTTTATAGCCATGCCAAAAAGACCACGTGTATTTTAAATTTATATTATGCATTTATGGTTCATGAGTAACAGTAGAAAATGAAGCAGAAAGTGGTTCATATTATAATTAATTGTATAATAAATTGAGTCTATTCATTTTAGGTAAGATAATAATACTATTTCCACATATATCTTCAATAATCCTTATCAGGAAAGCCTGGGACATGTTGTATATATACTAACGGTCAACAAATGTCAGCTGTAGGTGCCGTGTATTGACCTTGTGCGAGAACGTAAACAAGTAGAAGCAGCACATGTGAGTAGTTGACCTTCGAGGAGCACATGGTCGGTGAGTTGCCGGTACCTGCGGCACACCACATGTACGTAGTAGATAGCTACGAAGTACACTTTGACACTATCTATAGTATTGTTGTTTGTTGTATTTAGCTTATTCCTTATTTCTATTTCCATTTGGTAAACTGTCTAATAAATGAAAATTCAAATTTGAATAAAAATACATGTACATATTATATTTACATCTTACACTAAAATGTTAGTAACAAAGGTATAGGTAGTTTACTGTTCCATTGATTCAAGCTTCAGTAAAGCATTTATTATACTAATGTCTAATAGATTGGCCTTGATCTTGATGTTTCAATTATATATAAACCCTCTTTGCAATCTAGCCAGTGATGGGAAAATTATTACTTTCGCTGATGATACTGTCATTCTCTTTCATGGAAACAACTGGGCAGAGGCTTTGAGCTCTGCTGAAGCAAGTCTCAGACTAGTAAAATCTTGGTTGGATTCAAACCTACTAACACTTAACCTAAGTAAAACCCCCCAAAAAAGACCCAAACATAAATATTGAGGAGCTGACAATACACGAATGCACAAACGGCATCTGTAATTGTGGAAAAGTCCAAAAAGCTAATGAAACAACATATCTTGGTGTTAAAATCGATTCCTACCTTAAATGGACGGAACACATTAGAACCTTATCACACAGACTAAGAAAAACTGTTTATTCAAAATTCTCCGTGACATATTACCAATTGGCACATTAAAAACAGTCTATTTTGCAATCGTACAGTCAATTCTTTCTTATGGTATAATTGCATGGGGCTCTGCTCGAAAAGTTGCACTGAATCCACTAGAAAAGACACAAAAACTAATATTAAAGGTTATGCTGCGGAAACCTCGCCGCTACCCATCGGAAGAACTTTTTGAGGAGGCGCGTATTCTGGACCTAAGGCAGTTATACACTAAAACTCTACTCATACGCTTCCAAAACCTCAAAGACGCAGCACAAAAGAGAGACCACTGTCACGACACTCGGCAAAGAGACGCACTCTTACTACCAAAACCAAATCTCAGCTTGGCAAAACGTAGCTACACATACCTGGCACCAACCTGATCCCCGTAGACATAAAAAGTTGTACAATGAAAACTTCTTTTAAACACCTACTAAACTTATGGCTTCATGAAAAAAAAAAAAACAGATTTAGAAAACTTACTATTCCATGTAGAGCAATAAAAATATATATTTTTCATCAACATTTTTTTCATTTTTACTCAACTTAAAGAACAAAACTTATATTTTCTATTAACTCTTTTCTAACATATACACTTTTACATATACGTAACACATACCTGCACACTGTCGTAACAAATCTGAGTTAAACTGAAACCCTAGCACGTGGAAACACAGTTGGGCTGGTTATAATTCCTTGTAAAGTATTGAATGTAATATAACTTAATTTAATTTAGCGTATTTAAAGTTAATTTTAATTTTGTCATTTTATGTATACTTGTCTTGTTGGAAAAATTGGAATAAATATATTTGATTAGATTTGATCTTCTCCCCCAGTTGTGCCCGGTGGCGAATCCACAGGGGGGGGGGGGGTCAGGGGGTCATAAATGAGTAAATTCATATAAGACACCTAGTAAATTTTTTTTTGGATAAAACTCAACTCTTCAACAAAAAATTGCCTTTTAAACTTATAAAAAAAAAAAAAAACTTGTACCCCCCCCCCCCCCCTAAATTTTCCGCTGGACCTGCCCTTCGTTGTGCCACAGAGTCCCTCTTCTATCGCCCAAGAGTTGTTAATTCCCGAACGGTTCCATTGTCTTCTAGTTGGACATTCTCGAATATATTTCGCTTCACCCTTGTAGGAGTCTTCGTGACACGTTTTTAAGAAGACGAAAGAGAAGCAATCCGTTTACGTTTGACTGGTGTTGATGGTATACAGCCAGCCGTTTGCGTGACGACCTTGGAGGTGTAAACTGTTGGTCACATTGATCAGTTTCCATCTCGGTAGTCGACTCACCACATCCGTTCTGTTTGCTGTCCATAGCACAACTGTGCAAAACCCAGATCGTCATTACGCATTTATTTACTAGTTAGCGTGAGCAAATTAATTAGATCTTCATAAGATCTAACAAAAACATTGTCAAAATATTCTTTATTTTTTATTTTTATTTTATTCTACAAGCCAATGAGCATAGGCGCAGTAGCGATGTGCGCAAGCAAATTGGCTTTGATTGAAATGAAAGAGGCAAGAAAATGAAGGTTTGGACGCTTGCGGACATTTCAGACGATTAAAATCAATAACCCGTACATATGGTTGCACA
Organism: Psococerastis gibbosa; assembly: GCA_963971405.1. Classification (NCBI taxonomy): domain Eukaryota; kingdom Metazoa; phylum Arthropoda; class Insecta; order Psocodea; family Psocidae; genus Psococerastis; species Psococerastis gibbosa. The sequence continues at coordinate 45,951,806 of OZ020486.1, read as the reverse complement.
AATTGCTGTATAAAGTTACACTTCTCCAACCCTTTACACAATAAAATTCTGCATTGTAAGTATTATCATCAATAATCTGAGACAATTTCGAGTAAGGAACATCGCCAAAACAGTCAAAGATGCCAAGATGATAATTTACAACACGATGGTTATATTTTTGCGCCTTTTTACAGGTTATATTCAATGGAGGCAACATACAGGACCACGATTGACATCTTCTCGCGGTGCTCAGTTCCCTTACAATGTACTTCATAGGGTTGTCGGAGATGGCTTGAACGTCGACCCCATCAGACAAGGATATATCAATGGCAGCCAAGTTCGTAAAAAAATCGTTCACAAAGGTATGGGTGAAGTGATTCAGGTGCGGTTACAAAGCCTCCACTTGCAATCTGTGTCTTGATGTACGACTGGTATCCCGGTAGATTGTAAAACAATTCCTGTAGCGAATGCTGTAGGGTGGATGTTAATTTTTCCATAACGTTCCACTCGTCACTGTCCAGGTAGATTGACTGGTTAGTCTTTGGATCACGCAGATACACTCGGGTTCCGTCACAATGTATAACAATTTTGTCACTTACTTTTTTTTTTTTTTTTTTTAAATTGGGGTACAGGTGTTACCTGTGTGCACTTAAGCCTATTGGGCCTATTGTGCCCCCTACAACAAAGAATCTACATATCTACATCAGTTCCTCGAGGCCTATTTCCCTCAGGAGAGCCAGGACCTTGAGGGGATTTAGAAGTGGTAGGTCTTTTACATGTAATTGCAAGTTTCCCAAGCATGCTGCTCTTCTACGTGCGATTGCATCGCAGTGAAGGAGGATATGCTCGGGGTCCTCCGCTCCTTCGTTACAGAATCTGCATGCTCTAGACTCTCTGACACCTATGTTGGTCAGATGTCCATTCAAGTTGCAATGCCCAGAGAGGAATCCTGTGATCACACGCAGATGTCTCCTGTTCATATTAATGCATACTTGGGCTCTTTTGCGCTGGTGGCTTCCCAGGAGCATTTTGGCTTGCCGAAGGCCCGGCAATGAGGTCCAGTATTCAGCTACTTTCAGGTTCTCCCTGCCTTTAACAAATCTGCGGGCGAGGGTTTCCCCAACACCGCAAAAAGGTTCGGGTCCCGTAAAAGGGGAGGTAGCTCCCCTTTTTGCAAGCTGGTCAGCAACCTCATTGCCTTCAATGCCTGTGTGCCCAGGCACCCATATCAAGGTAACCTTATTCGCACCGGACAGTATGTCCAGTTTCAATCTACATTCCCACACTAGTTGTGAGGTGATTTTGTATGCTGTTATTGCTTTAAGGGCTGCTTGGCTATCTGACATGATAACAATTTCTCTCGATCTATATTCCCTGTCGAGATTCATTTGCATACATCTGTCAAGGGCACATAACTCAGCCTGGTAGACTGTAGTTGTCTCCCCAAGAGACTCCAGATATTTCACCCCAGGACCAAAGACGCCAAGACCTGTTCTTGGTCTTGTACGTCCCAGCCTAGAGCCATCAGTGAACCACTTAATTGTGTGACTATTGAGAATTCCTGCTGATTCGCAGTATTCTTTCTTTGTCCCTAATATAGTTTCGAATTCCCTCTTAAAACAGTATTTTGGGTGAATTCTATCGCTTGGCATATCCAGGCAGTGGTCAGACGTAGTCAGAGAGGCTGAGTCTCTCTTAATTGCCCTTCCACTCCTTTTTACCCCGCTCCTAATAATCCGTAGCCTTGCCATTTCGGCTGACGTTTCCACTGCAATATGGAGGGGTGGGAAGTCCAGCACAATCTCCATTGCTTGTCACTTACTTGAATGTTAAGTTTTTTTCCGTCACGTAGACACAGTCCAATGCTTTGACAGTGAGAATTAAGTGTGGTGAACTCAGGATAGTCAAGATGAACTGTCTTTTGCTTGTTGCAAAACTTAATCACAAGATCGTAGACACCGCTGATGAGCGTAGGAAACAGTCCAGCCTTGATGTGTTTACCGTTGGCAGAGTTGAAGAAGTAGCAACTTTGCACAAGAGCGGTGACTAGCAGCGCAGACACGTTATCCTTCACTCTCTGCACCTTCATGGCAACTGAAGACCCACCAGACGGGTTTTTATACTTGTTATAGGACAACTATACTGTAGGATTTGGTTTTGAGTAATTACCCAAATGATTAGCCCGAATCCAATGAGCTAATGCGTCTGCATTCCTCAAAGCACAGTCAACTTTGGCTAGGGGTATGTGTGCTTTGTCTATGCAAGTCTTGATGTCTGTGAAGCCCATGCTAGTGACCTCCGGACAGTCCATTCCCATCTTCAAGTCAATCACCGAGCGTTCCAATAGGGTCTGTAAAAACTGCGTCTTCTTGTGTCCATATGTAAATATGGCAGTCGCCGTATGAGTTAGATTGTAGAGTAGCTTCATAGTCAATGTAGCGGCCACCCCATTCCACACCCCGTGACGAATTCTCAATGTCCATCGCTGTTGCGTCATAGCATAGGGGCACTTGAAGTTGAAGCTCTGCATCCGCGAAGAGTCCAAGTCGACCACGGCCAATTCCCGCACAACCGGCTCCTTTCGTTTCCCCTCCACATACGTAAAATCAATCACAAGTGAGCCAGACATGTTTCACGTTACAATGGATGCGCACGTCTGAGCACTTTTAATATTGGGAGCGCATTTAAAGGTTCTTTTAAAAAAATTACATACAATACCATCATTAACATTCGGGTTGGAGGTGAAGGATTGTAAAAATGTCGTGTTACCATACTGTTCCATGAGAAATACAAACAAACATGCAAATTTCCCGCAAACATCCGCATACACGCTCTGTAATTGCTTTTTATTCCACGTCCAATTTTTTTATGAATGTTTGTCAAGGTACGCAACAAATTCATATCGCGACGGGTACAACCCATAGCTGTCAAAATAATAGATAGTACCGTACTCGGGAAAGTACATGGCAACCCAGTGGGTGCCTGCCTGATCGGACGTGTCAGTATTTATAATTAAAGAGCGTGGTCGTGACGGTAGCGAGTTGGGAAGCAAATCTGCCCCATAAACCCCGTCAAAGGACTTTAGATCAGTCAAACAATAATAATAATAATAATAATAAACGTCTTATATTTACGGGGTGAGACTTAAGACTAGAAAGTCTTTTTCTGCCTAACCCACGTCCAAAAACAATACAATTTACAAAATACATACGCTTAACGTAAACAATCTTATTCTAACAATGCATAAAAAGAACTTATTCTAAAGTGACGTGACGTAAAAAAAAAACAATATTCAATTTCGTTAGCAAACATGTCAATAGTCAACCATTACATAACCCGACTGATCAATTTCTATTAGCCCATCAAATATAGCATAAACAAGTACCGTCACTGCTTCAGTTAAAGGGTTCTTAAAACGTACGTCCATACGCAGAGTACCTCGCCGTGGTAGACTAGTGTGACTGTCTGTCGCACTGCTGTCGGGTGTCAAATCAAAAACCAATACATGATAACCGTTAGAATACATGTTAAGTGTAATAATATTCGACTGGTGTCCATGTCGTATATGAGTGTCGGTAAACAGCGTATGATAGGAGCGAGTGAATTGATTTTGCGTAAAATTAGGACCCAACGCATCAGATGGTACCTGTACACCATTTACCTTCAGTGTAAAATAGTTGTAATCATAATGTTTCAATTTTAATGGATACTTCGCTGCATGAGCTGCATACGCCAAGTTGTCAACAAAGCCAATAATTGCAGCTTTGCGTAGGCTGCCTATAATTAAATTGTCCAACGTAGCCGAGCTCTCCCCCAAGGGTATTGTGTGGTTCTTTAATTCCACCCTGTCAATGTGATAAGAATAAGGTGCACCCGAGGCCAAGGTATTCATATGAGCGAGCATCACTGACGGGGTTGGCGTCACAATTTTTACATATAAGTCATATCACTAATTTCTAATCGCATCTTCGAATCGAGTAAATTGGATAATATTACAAAGGGCATGCTGGATCTCGTCAATTTCACTTTCATCTCAACACCCATCCCCAGTAAGAGACCCGTGTTAAATAAATCCGAATGTTAACGTCCCATTAATTCGACAGCTGACCCTTTTCCATCAGCACCCAATATTTTATGCCGTGCCACAAACCCTTTATTGTCAGTAGCTGCATCGCAATCTTCGGTATCTAAATAAAATAATGACGAGGTTAAAAGTGTATTGACAGCATCATGACCATAATTTAGTATTAGAAATAAGCCTTGTTTGGATAATTGTCACCATAGGGAGTCACATTGATACCATTCAGATAAATGTGTGCCTGTGAAAAAAGGGAATGTAGCAAATTATTGACGGACGAGGTAATTTCCGCAGTTTCCGTATTACTGGGTGATGTAAATTTACCAAGAGTGCCAGTCAGTTTGACTGTAACATTCAAATATACCTATGACAATTCCCGATAATGCTCGCTGCTCTTGGGAATCACAAATTCCACCGTGTTGGAGTCTGGGGCTGATGTTGGCCGGTATCCCACGACGACCGAGTCCGAAATGATAGTCTGCACAAACTTACATTGGAACAAATCCAGCTCACTTTTTAAGCACGGTCTTACCATGATGATGGCGTTGACTTAGGGGTGATTCACCTGTAACTGACGAGACACACATTAATTAAATCCTTTTAAAGTGGAGTACAATTATAGTGGGATTGGTACCTTGACGAAAGTTAAAAAATTCCCCGCTCGGGTAACGCAAACTCACTTCAATCGTCTCAAAGCTTGTTCGACTCAATTTATGATAATAAATGGGGTTACATACATTATGTCCCCCCTTGTTTAATAATTCTACACTTCTAACTGTGGGGGCAAGAGTGTCACCAGTGTATGTCGGTTCAATAATATCCAAGTAGACAAAACATGATCCAAGAGATATCTGTTCAACATGTTTTTTGTGTAATAAACTGATTGTCTCCAATAATATCTTTGAGGCTTCCGTCAACATTTGCTGACGAGTTTGAATATTAATGGAAGAACGATTAATCGTGTCAAATAATTCGGATATGGAAGCGTAGTGGCGAACGCGAAATCGAATTTTAATTTTCTTATGCCAAATAATATTGTTCTTATCGTCTAACGCACTATTTGTCAGATTGCTATTAAATGGGGTTGTTGTAGAGTTTTGAAATGCTTCTCGCAACATTAATTGATAGTCCTCCAGTAACATCTGTCCCAGACTATAATTTTTTATCCGTTCTACAATATGTTGTAAAAATTCCGTGAGCGAAGTCCATTCTTGTCGGGGTAAATATACAATTTCAAACTCCCCATCCTTTTCTAATCGAACCGAATTTTCCAACAGAACCTGCTGCTTCCCCTTACTCTCCTCAATAGAGGCATTGTACCGGATTTCACTTAAGCCCACCACATAATTTTCATCGAGATTTCTTCTCGTAGCCAATTGAGTACGATAGCGAGCTAGTGTGTTGTCTTTAAAAAAATTGTATGAGCTATGAGGGGAGATATATCGTACATAAAAGTCACTCATTGTCGTAAATTAAAAATGTCACGAGTATGACTACAACTACTACCACCAGTATGGTTCTTACGCTTTGTCACCTTCCTCTTCTTCCTCTTAGTTCTCCTTGCTCCTGATGATGCGAGTTGCTCATGACGTTGACGTTTCGCCATTAACTGAGGACCAATGGTAACCCGTTTCCGTTTAAAACCAACTCCCGCACCCCCCCCCCCCATTAATTTGCTTTGTAATCTCGTTCTTGCTTCCTTCGCCTGCTCCTTAACAATGTCAACTGGCTTTTTATCAGTGGTAGCAATGTCATGCAATATGTTAGTGCCTGCAGAAAGAGCTTCTTTACCCAAATGACGCACTCCAGACTTGACAATCGGTGAAAACCATCTAAATATCGACGAGAGAAAGCTACCAAAACCCCGCCCACTCTGCACGTGATACGATGAGGTGTAATACGGGGTCTCACCAAAATACCGTTGATGATAATATGTTGTAAACGGATCCGCAGCAGCAGCAGCAGCCATGACTGACGAGGGTTAAAACTAGACTAAAAAAATAAAAAACATTATTGGTCCCTTTATAGCCTACTATATATTTTGCGTACATTACTAGCAGGAATCCACGAGTTAAACTCCGGCCCATAACCTTTCCAAGACACGTAAACTTCAGCAGGTTTTGACGACCCCTTACCACCACCACCACGTGTTTCAAAATTTTGTCAATATGATACAATTCATCATGCAAATTAGTGTTGACAGGTTGTAACTCAATTTCCAAAAAGTGTCCTTCAATCAAAGTGTCATTTAAATCGCGTAAAACGTACATCGGAAGCGGCATTGACTTGTTAATGTGTGCAATTGTAAAAAGCTCCCGGGTGAATGTTGTGTCATGTTCTTTTGCAAATAGCTCGCGTCCCCTGTGGATCCGCACAATATCACCAATTTTAAGAGTGGCAGCGTGACGTTTCCACTTTTCCCACCTAACGCGGTAAATATGTAAAATTTTCTTTTCATTTCTCGGCGTCACATTATTGGGTGCATGCTTAATGGTAGAGTGAATGCGAGAGTTGTACGTTTCTAATAGCTTCGGTAAAATATGGATACACTTGTTTGAATTAAACTCGGTGCGATACTTGTAAATGAGACCTTTCAACGTTCGAATAACCCGTTCGGCAATAGCCGCCTTATTATCCGGATTCATGACACTCCTATACCGTATATCATATTTTTTCATTAAATTTTGAAATTGACTACCCAAAAATTCCTTCCCCGAGTCCGACTGTAACTCCTTAATTCGATGGGGAAATTGTTTAATTATTTTTACCATCGCGCGGGCCACCAAGTCGCTAGTCTTATTTTTCAACGGCTCCGCATATAACCGCTTGCTAAACACATCAGTAGCAAATAATAAATATCGATAATTATTGTTAAATTTCTGCAATCGTACCATATCACATAGATCAACTACAAAGAAATTATCAATGCCCTCGACTTTATAGTAATTGGGGGGAAAGTTTTTTCGCACCCCGCGGTGCATTGTATAACTGTCTTTAGTTAATAAAAACGGTTCATGTTTCTTACCGCCACTCAAACGTTGTAAAGAAGCCAACGCCAGTGGGTCACCCAATTTTCGATAACGTTCTTCAACCGCAGTCATTTTTCCCCCCGTGGGGCGAGCGTGCGCGCGCACACGTTATACCCCTCGCAATGCCTTTATCAATGTCTGGAAGTTTACGTTATTGCAATTACTTATACGCAATGCTGTCGCTGCCGATGCATCTGTCACTTATATCGATCGCTGTATCCTCCCGTATAAATGTCAGTTATATCGATCGCTGTATCCCCCCGTATAGATGTCACTTATATCGATCGCTGTATCCCCCCGTGTAGATGTCACTTATATCGATCGCTGTATCCCCGGTATAGATACACCTTTCACTTATAGCTGTCACTTATGTCCCCCCTTTTTTATATTGCTTCCCAATATTTGGGTTTCTTTAATCTGCTGACTGGTCGGAAACGTGGTGTGTAATTTGTTATAGGACTATTGCGACGTCTCGTATGTGATGGTTCCGTTATAGGTTGTGCTTTTTGTTCGTCACCACCGTCCCCATTCGAGCTACTACTGTCATAAATACGTCTCTGACGGCGATGCTGCTGTCGTCTTGACGACGTCTGTTGCTGTCGTCTGATGCGCTTTTTCATTGACGATTTGAGAGGTTTATAGGTTGGCGTTGGATTTTCCTGATGTTGTGATTCGACAGCTATTGTACAAGCATGTTTACGACGTTTTTCCATTGACCGGTGATACTTTTGTAAAACCGGTAGTAAACTCATCCACTTTTGGTCCGGCGGTAATTTACTTTTTAATGTATTTGCAATATCAGCAATTTGACGCTTTTTTGCATATGCATCCTTACCTTCATTCGTTAATCGGTCCAAAATGTCAGGCAATATTAAAATCATCTTTTTAAATGTGTTCGGCGGTTCCATCGTAAAGCGTGCACTATTCGCCTATTATCTTCTACTTACTAATTAATGATCCAACAAGACGCGACAATAATGTGCCCAATAAAACACCGAGAAACCCACCTTTCTGTACAAGCAACAAATAGTGCATCCACATCGACACCAACAGTCATTTCTATTGTTTTAGCGAACTGTTATGGAACGAAGAAGGAAGTCAATGCTGCCATTAAGCTGTTTTTTTAGTTTCATACAAATTTGCGTTTAATGCTGGTGCGTCACCTTCAACACCTACCTATTCAACTCATGAAAGAGGCTGACCCCGTCGGGATTGAAAGAGTACGTCACCATCTTCAAGATGATGGGTCAGACGAATGTGTCAATCTACACTTTTATGTACCTTGTCCTGGACATGGGTCTCCACACCCTCTATACAGAATCCAACCTAAACTTAAAATAGGCTGTCACAAGTGTTCTAATGATTATTATTATGACATACCTCAGACACCTAGTACTGATGTTCCGTACTGATATACTTGCACTACTTATATGAAATAAAAAAATTGTCCAGATTTTGATTTTTTTTTTTCTTTATACTGAGTTTACTCTTAAACAGTGTAAGGTTGTAGTTACTACAGCTACATACTGCAGATAGTGTCAACTCATTAGTGTACTTGGTAGCTATCTGGGAAAAGCTACATACTGTAGCTAACTCATAAGGATACTAGCAGTTTTCTCAAAGGTCAGCCAAGTTTACGTCTAAGTTCAACTACACCTACAGCTGACTCAGACGACCGGCATACCAAACCACAATCATATACCTAACCTTCACCGCCAAACTTTCTGCTACGTCACAAGGTCTACCACAAGGTACCTACAGTCGGCCATTCACCTCTAGGTCACCACCTACGTTAGATTTTAGTTTTCGCAAAGTCGGCCAATCACCTTAAGTTATACAAGCAACATTAAATTTAAGTTAAACAGGCCCCATATTTATTATTCAAGTTTTCCACTCCCGCGGAAACAAAAAAAAAAAAAAAAAAAAAAAAATTGGCAATGTGTGTCAGTCATCCACACACCCAGTCATTAAACCGCCGGTTAAGAAGCCAGTTGCCAAAAGCAAATTATCAAGGGGCAAGCGACCCCCCGCATTTGATCAACATTAATAACTACTACAATATATGTGAATTTAAAAGAAATAGTTGGAGCCGTTTTTGGTAAATAATTTTTTTAAAAGTTTTTTTGGAGTTTTTTGAGAATAACCCCCCCCCCCCCCCAATAAAAAAATAATCCTGAGGTATGATTTTTGTGAACCTATAGCCTATATGCAAAATTTCATCAATATTGACCGAGTAGTTTGCCCGGAAATCGACGCACAGGCAGACAGAACGACAGGCAGACAGACATTTCGTAAAAACCACTTTTTTGGTTCAGGGACCTTAAAACGTGTAAATCCGTTGAAATCTCGGAATCGAACATTTCGACCGTCACAAAGCTTTCCTTATACTAGGTCTACGTATAAATTGGAAAGCAATAAAGGTCGTGTTCGTGGGTTTTCAAAAATATGAAATTGTTCTACCACAACTACAAGCAGTCTATTGTGATGTAAATTACGACTATTGTTGTAAATATATCATTGTTGGTCCATTTGACACCATCATTGGTTGATACTATTATTTTGTTATTTTATTTATTTATTTATTATTATTTATTTAGGGGTAATTGGTGTAATGAGGGAACTTCTTCCAATTCATCTAATTCAACTAGGGCTATGTCGTAGACTAAACGCCTAACACTGTCTATTGCTGAATTTCACCCTAATAAACGCATAGACGCTTTTATCAAATTCTTCGACACCTATTAAACCCCGATGGTACATTTATATAGGAACATTAAATTTTAAGACCCATTTGATTGAGTCTGTGTTTGTATTCCAACGATTCGTTATTGCTCTATCCTGTTCTCTTTCAATTAACAAAAGTTTATTAGTGTAAGTATCCTCACAGCAGTACCTACACGTATGTATAAATCTTGCTGTTCTATATTTTGAATGTTTAATAAATACATACCGTAATTCAATTCTAGAGTAGGCTACTTTTACTGGGGTATTTGTATATTCACACAAACGTATATGACATTTTTAATTACAACTTGACAACACACTTACCATGTACGATGCAGGCAGAGGACTTCACAGTTTTCCCCTGAACACACTTGAATCTTACGTTTTAATCCAACCCACTCCGCGGTACCTTACTCTAACCCATTAAAATGACACTCTTATGCTTAGCGTGTCGGTAGATATACATTTTTTATTTCCCCACCAATCTCATCGTCCTTTTCAAAGAGAGCATGGAGTTAAACATGGGAGACATAGGAAGTGGAAGGAGAAGCACAGTATGGGAATTACAAAGTCACCGTGTTCTCCAATATGGTAGGATACGAACCGTTGTAATGTATTAAAAGCAGGTACAAAGTATTGGACCTTCTACCTGTCCCGCATATAAAACAAGTTTCTAAAATTAATGACTATCTGCGCCTGGCATGATAAAGATTACTACAATGTAGCCAGAACCCTTTTTTGAGTTAGGGCTGACCCCACACTAAACAAGTTTCTTAAACTTAATTACTATCCGAACCTACCATGATAAAGATTCTACAATGTACGAGTATGTATCCCCTCGGGATGGATGCGCCTGCATAAGTCAAAGTCGAGGCCTAGTCAAAAAGAAATCCAAATCCAGGCATGCAAGTAGAGAATAGAGATACGCTGAGGCTCTTTGGGGTGAGAGTGATCGCTTGCATTTATTTATGGGGTAGACTTCAAAATAGGCCTATGTCTACATAGTTTTGTATTTTTTACGAAATTAATTAGCTCGTCAATCCACAGCCGCAAGGTTATGAAAGTGTTTGGATTAAAATTTCATATACATGCAAGCTTTCTCTATAATTCCCTTGATCGCTACTCTTTGTTTGGGATGTAGACGATGTACAAATCAGCAACTCACCGGGCAGCCGCCTTTTTCTCCTGCCAGTGAGTAAGGTATAATACCTGTTGCTAGTCGATGGACGATGCAACTGAATAGGCAGTGTAGACTTGAATTGGTTTGTATTGCAGTGCTTCGACTCAAGTTAGAGTAATTTAACACACAGTGGTTACAATATGAGCTGTGAGACGAGAACGATACATGCTTACAATTAATATTGAATTTGATCCAGCCTGCTTCCATATAGAAAAACCAACTCTGTGTCCACAGCTAAAGGAGCTGATGAGACACAGAGGGTAGATTAAAGATATTATTGAATAAGAGAAATAAATACGTAAAAGGAAGATTGAGGAATATTGAATTATCTGAATGTGAACAGCGCCATCTACCGGGAAAAAGGTGAAGCTGGAAGCAGACTGGTTATTACACATGTGGGACTAAGTGGTCCCCACATACCTATTGTGGTTCAGGAAAAATGGCTCCTTTTCGTCGAGACGCGAATCTTACTGTTCATAAGTCATAACCCAGTCTAGAATTTTTTATAGGAGGGATAGGACATTGGAGCGCGCCAATTTTTTTTTTTAAACCACCGGCTACCTTACGTTTCTTCAATGGCTGATGATTGCAGACGTGGCGATTGGCCCCAGAAAGCCTAAGCTATTTTTTTTTCGGGAAGCGAATGCCCGGTCTCTCCTTTAATAAAATCTAGTCTAATTCCCTGCTAGCTTGTTAATATGCGGCCTCAGCATAGACGGATACAGGGGGGATCCAGCCCATTTGTGATAGGACATTGGAGCGCGCCAATTTTTTTTTAAACCACCGGCTACGTTTTTTCAATGGCTGATAATAGGAGACGTGGCGATTGGCCCCAGGAAGCCTAAACTATTTTTTTTCGGGAAGCGAATGTCCTGTCTCTCCTTTAATAAAATCTTGTCTTATTCCCTGCTAGCTCTTTAATATGTGACCTCAGCATAGACGGATACAAGGGGGGGGGGGCTCATTTGAGGGGCTTCTGCCCCCCTCACCCAATTTAGTAAGCCTGTTTTATTACGTTATAATTTAATCGATTCTAAAAAGGGGCTGGATCCGTCCCTGGACCTCAGTGGTAAGCACTGGCATTAAGAGTGTATAGGCCGTAGAATGGTGTTTGGACCTAAAGCAATAGGGCCTTTTAAGCATGTTTAATTAATGCCTTTATTACATATCTACCATGATAACAAAGGTAAAGATGTGGGGTATAATATTAACGATTTACAATTTTGATATATTTAGTCACTACGGAGAAAAAAATTGTTAAAAAAGGCCAAAAAATAAAACAGAACAGGGAATTTGAGATCTTACCGTTGGTAATGTGGCACTACAACATATATTTAAGGCAACTAAATTACAATATCTAAGAAATTAATGAATCACATTTTACTAATTTCCATTAATAGCATAATAAATAAATTATTTATATTATCTGTTTACATTTCAAATAAGATGGCTGAGAACAGAAAGCTAATCTGTTGTGAAACCAAGCACAATCGACGTGAACAATGATGATGATGCATGATGTCGCACTGATTTATGTGTCGCAGTTTTGGTTTTGTTCTGTTACGTTGTTAGCATTGCGTTCAGAGCTTGTAAACAAAGTAATTTGTTAACTCTCGCATTATTTCATATTTTATGATTTTGTCCCTTGTTTTCTTGGCGTACTGAGAATGGGTAAATTTAAAGGCCAGAAGGAATATGAAAAAAATAGACGGACGCGAGCATATCGGAAAGGGTTTAAAGGCGTAGCACCCCATAAAAAAAAGGAAATGGAACGGTTAGTACATGTTGTTATAAGAAATGTAGTACGTATCTGTAATTGCTATTTATGTCTAGATAGATCGACAGCCAATTTAAAGAGGCTTTAGAAGGCTTAGGTTCTATTTAGCTCAGAATATGTATTAATCACAAAATACTGGAAATATAAATAAATGTCACATTTTAAATAGGTGTATTGAACTCATAAAATAATAGTAGAAAATATGTTGCTTATACTTTAAACAAATTACACAATTATTACTAGAATAAAGAGCCTAACACAATTCATAAAGAAACATTTAAAGTTACATTAAATTAGGTAGTACAACAGTTGTACAAGTTACTTGTAATACAGTTTCGTCATGTGCGCAAGAGCGCTTTTAAAATATACAATTATTTATTATTATTGTATTACGTTTTTTTACGGTAGGTACATAAATTATATTATCCAAACTGTAACGTTTTTTTTATACACATGTATCATTCAAAATATTTCTGTTACAGTAAGAAAGTCAAAAGTAAACATACATAGCTTAAACATTCATATTGAAATTAGGTATCGGCTAGGAACTATGTGGCTAAAACCCATACAATCAATATTTAAAAAATATCATTTTGATATGTTTTTGGTATATTATATTTTCATATTATGAAATGTGATATGAAATATTATCATATTATGAAAATATAATATATAAAAACGCCTTTTGTGTAAAACAGTATATTTTACTGTCAGTATATGATACTGTTGTACACAAAAGGCTGATTGTTATGTAACTAATGTTATTACAATAATTAATTTCTTCTGAAATAATTTATAGTAGACATTAAGAACGATAAACGCCGCACTGGTTGAGAGAAAAAAAAATAAATATATAAGTTATGTAAGAGAAAGTAGATCAATAAAATACAGGATTGTTTAGGCAGGCATCGGACCCTATGCTTACGCAATGTATAAAAATTAAATTTTAAACCATACGTGAATATGTTACTACAAATAAAACAGGACATTATTTCCTTTTATAGCAATTTCCGGTATCATATTTAAAAAAAAAAAACATGAAAATCGCTGAGGCTGCTATGTTCTGATGTAAATTATTTATTGGAGAGTTCTATTTAGATCTTTAATAAATGTTATCTCTTTTAAAATATGTTTGAAATGTGGTCAGGACACAGCCTCTTAACAAATCGCAGCATTACAAAAATGGAATGTGTTCGAAAAATGAATAAAATAAAAGCTACATTTAATCACTCTCAACCTTTAAACCTAGTCTATGCAACTTTCATTTATTTCTCAGCTTAAGAAAACCATTTTGTACGTCATGGTGAAAGTACATTGAACCGTTTTATCTAATGCCGTGGGTGGGTCAGCTGAAAATTTTGATATCAACATTATTTGATTTCAATGTACTTGTTCAACCGGACTTATTACATCGTAAATTTTATTCAGGAATAACGCTCTCTAAGGCATCCTTTATTATGTTTAATACTGCAATATTTGACCCATAGTTTCCGCCTTCAAGACACGTGTATTTCAAAATCAGCTCGTCAGGATTCAAACACTGCTCTATTTTTTGACCCTTCTCCTCTATATCATTAGAGACATTCCTCTCCTCTATGCTCTCAATATCTCTTTCTAGTCCATCAAGAACATATTCAAGAGCGGCCTCTTCGTCCGGTGTTGCTATGTACTGACGGTTAGCAATGTGTTTAATAATGGCCATATGGGCAGCTACTCTCGCATTTCGTTCCCCATTTACTACTTCCCCTAGACCTTGGCTAAGCCTTCGCAATTCGTCCTCAGTCGGTTCATAGTAAGAATCACGCACGTAACGGCGTCCAATTTCAAATGGAGTTAATAGTTCCCACCTTTTTTCTTCACGGAAGTCCTTCGCGTGAATTCTTGCATCTACGTCCTGTAACATTGCGGTGAGGCGTATTATTTCCGTCCGACTCGGCACAAAACTGGTGTCATGAATTAATTCACTGAAGACATTATAGATAATATCTCTTCCGGTTTCTTCTTTAACTATTAATTTTGTCAAAAAATCTTTAACCACGACCCATTCTCGTTGACTTAGTGGAAGTTGAGGAAGTCCTTGGCGATGCAGTATCGGATTATAAAAATAACGACGAACCACATCAACAGGGATAATATCTCCATCATCAACGTCTTCTCTGAATTGTTGGATCTGAGTTTCTTCTTTGACTCCAAGTAACAAGTGACACAGTGCTAAAAACTCTCTTTTTGTTGGCAGGTAATTACAATCATCGGAATATTTACCAAAAAAATGGCGAGCAAAAAATAGTTCACGTTCTTCAATATCTATTATGTAATCAAGCTGTTCCCTAACACTGGTCAATTCACCTGCACTCGGTTCATATGTAGGGTTACGAAGGATGTTCATGATAATGCTGGTTAACAATGATAATTCTGGGTCGTCCTCAATTTCTTTTGCAGCTTCATATTTCTTCAGTTCCCTCTTATGTATTTCGTCTCGGAAGTCTATTAGCTCTATGTAATCCGTTTGACTCTTCACGAAATGGTGTTGATCACATAACATAGAAAAAAGCTCTTTTACTATTTTATTGTTATTTCGACGCCTATCCACGTCATTATAAATATCTAGATCTTGGCAATCGACATCTTTCTTAATAATTCTTACTTCGGACGGTCTATGTTCATGTGCACTATTATCTAGCTTTTTTGCGTTTTCTTCGTAATTGTCTACGACAACTGCTTCATCTTCTTCCTCTTCCTCATCAAATTCCACCCTAGCCGTAGTCACCACACAGTCCCACGCATATATTAAAGCGTTGTATATCGCAAAAAACTGTAAAATAACAAAAAAAGGTTTTAGGTTAAATTGCTATAAATTGCCATGGCGAATATCTATTCGAGGGCAGTATATTTTTGTCCAGTGATGAACTTCCATTCACCAGGACAGTTGTATGACATTTTGATTTATCCAAAATGCAAGGTTATAATTGAATTTGGTTGTGTATTATATTGGATACATTAATTAAGAATTCATGGATCAATTGCTTTTAGCATTTCTGATGTAAGCTACCGTCAGCCTGGCGGGGGGAGAGAGTCTGTTTATTAACTTGAGGCATTCTAAGGGCTTTTCGGGGAAAAGGGGAGTTGACTGACAGGGTGGATCTCCTGATTACAGCGGACCACTTCCGGAACTTGATAAAGTCCTACGATTAATTCGGATGTGACCAACACCAGTCACGCATGTAGATTGACTGGTATAGTGGGTTAAGTGTAAGTGTCGTATTTCCGAATACTTGTAAAAACGCGAAGTATATCCAAAAGTAACGCGAGTAGCCATTTTCCTCGTTGACTCTAGACAAAAAATCGAAATGCAGCAATCGAGAGATCGAACGCAATTGGCGCGAACTTCAAATCTTCACACTCCCACTTAATTTATACCAAGTACCTATAAATTACCAAATTAACTCTACAATGAAGTCAGTCGTATCGAGTAGGCTTCCGGACGGCTCTGCCCAGACGTGTTGTTATTTCCCTCTCTTGCGCCACAGCAGGACTCAGTTCCTCTTCCTTCAGGGCAGCGTCACCAGGCCTATCGTCAGCAGACCGAATCTCCAAAGGGTAGAGTCGTTGCACAGGCCGGACCAACTCGCCAGTAGTAGTCTTCACCCTCGCAACACGATGATGGCCGTCCTTCCCTGGTACCAGCTCCATAATTCTTGCTAACGGCCACAGGGTTCTCTTCTTTTCGCTCTCCACCAAGACGACGTCTCCAATGCTCACTGCACCACGAGAGGCTTCTGCTTTCTGGACCAGTAAATTCAGATACTCCTTCTGGAACCTCTCCCGCAGTTGCCTTCGGATACTTTGCAAGTACTGGACGCGACGAACCAAGCTGGCTTCATCGACAGCATCCAAGGACCGCGCCCCAACACCAGGCTTCTCGAGCAGAAAATGTGCAGGTGTTAACGGCTCCAATTCATTCACACTATTTGCACAGTACGTCAGAGGTCGGGAATTCACAATTGACTCACATTCCACCACAAGAGTGAGAAGTTCATCTCTTGACAAGACAGCAGCTCCCACTGTTTTCTTCAGACTAAGTTTGACTGCGCCCACCAGGCGCTCTAAGAAGCCACCATACCAGGGTGCATTGGGAGGTGCCCGTTCCATCACCAGACGCTTGGAGGCTGCGAAATCGTCCACTTCAGTCCAGTTGATTTCTTGTAGTTGGTTTGCTAGTCCCACAAAATTCGTACCGCAGTCAAAGTACAAGTAATGACAGGTATTTCATGCCAGGAACCTGCGCAGAGCTCGAACGAAGCACTCAGTAGATAGAGACTCAACCAGGTCGAGGCGCACACATCGAAATACTGCACACGTGAATAGAAGCCCCCAGACTTTGCTTCAATCATCTAAGTACATTGGCCCAAACATGTCCATACCAGAATTTTCAAAAGGTGATTCTTGCAGTGCAGTGCGTTCTAGCGGTAACACACTTGGAGCAGGTTGAATGTTCTTCCCCAAAAGTCTCTTACAACGTGCACATTCCGAAAGTACTTTCTTCACCAAATTTCGGCCTTTGATCCCCCAGAATCGTTCCCTCAGTTTTGACAGCACTGTCCCAACTCCAGCGTGCTGGCTTTTAAGGTGCACATACTGAATCAGTAGTTTCACAATATCGTGCTGTGGCAAGATAATTAACGACGTCTCCCACTCTTTGGTCACCACTCGAGACGTAACGTAACGTAACAAATCATCTGTGCCGCGTTGAGTCTGCACCCCAGGTATTTGACAATCACCTTCTGACTGCACCACGTACAGAATTCATTTTTCGGCCTCATCAACTTCTTCAGTAGTAATAGGACCCACCTTGCTCTTACGAAAACGTAATACCCAGGCCACCATTCGAATGAGTTTTAGGTAATAGCTAAAGTACCTTGTCAGCCTTTTTCGAGGTTAGGTCGTACATCAGCAGTCAAGACCACTGCGTTTTTGCTTTAAGTTCTGGTAGTGCTTCTGTCGGAATTGTATCGTCATCAAGTTGGCTTGGCCACAATTCCTCATTCTGTTTTAGCCACACAGGACCAGACCACCAGTTCATTTGTATCAATTGGAGCACCCACGAGATGCGATGTCAGCTGGGTTAAGTGCTCCCGGAACAAACCTCCAATTTTCCACTAGGCTGCCCAGACGAATTTCTTTCACTCTGTTGCCAACGAAGGTGGCCCAAGGTAGCGCGCGTTTGACCCAGGCTAAGACCGTGCTGGAATCCGTCCAGAAATATGTTGGCACCGCAGGAAACCCGTCTTTCAGGCTGTTGTACAACCTCACACCAACACAGGCGCCTAGAAGTTCCATTCTTGGGATAGTGGTATCTTGCAGCGGCGCCACTTTTGACTTGGCAGCTACCAGACGCGCAGTCACCTCGCCTCCTTTATCACACCTGAGGAATATGCAACAGGCATACCCCCGTTTGCTTGCATCAGAAAATACGTGAAGGCTCATTGACCCACTGCTCCCACTATTACCCAAGCAACGCGGAATCTTAACCTCTTCCAGCTCATCTAACGTTTGCACCCACCCGTCGAATTGTCCTTGTAAGTTCTCGGGTAGAGGGGTGTCCCAATCAAGCTTTTCCCGCCATGCATCTTGTAGCATTAGTCGACCGGGCAATACGGCTGGACTCACCATCCCCAAGCCCAAGCAATGATCTCTTAGTAGCAACATTACCCTGCAGTCGACTCGATACGCCAACGCAGCTCAAAGTGTCCGTAATCAAGTCCCACTTCAGCCCAAGCACCATAGCAGAATCTCGAATGTCGTCTTTCATTTTCCAAGGGGCATTTGTGGTCCATAGACGCATCTCAAATTTTCCTTTTTTCATCCCTGACGAGGATATTTCGATGAAGTTGTCAACAGTTTCTTGCTCATCGAACGAGGTCACACAATCATCCACATAGAATGACTCCTTCAGTACATTAATCAGCCGCTGGTCCTTTTCTTCAGCTTTCTGCGCTTCGTTCTCCAAATGATGAGCGAGCGTATAATTTAACAGGAATGGGCTGCACGTTACCCCAAATACGGCTCGACAATGGCGGTAGGCTTGTATTTTATCATTTTTCCACCATAGAAAACGCAGAACATCACGGTCCTTTTCATCAACGACCAGTTGCAGGACAGCTTGTTTTACATCAGCTGTGACTCCATAAGTCCCTTTGCGGAATTGGGTCAACAATGTGGGTATCAATTGTAGCATGTTGGGGCCCACCAATAAACAGTCATTAAGGGACGCTCGCCCTGGCCTCTTCGCCGACGCATCGAACACAGGTCTGCATTTCGTCTTCTCTCCTTCTTTGAACACAGGGCGGTGCGGGAGATAATGTACAAGTTCATCGCTGTTCTCTGGAGCCTCTTCCACTATGCCTTCCTCTAGCCAGCACTCAAAAACTTCATCGCATGTCTCAAAATTGCCGTCATGCCTTAATTTCTCGGTCACCCTTTTTAACCGGGCCATTGCCAGATCCCAATTTTCATCTAGGCAGGAGGGATAGCCGAACTTCCAGGGCAGTTGAACAACATATCGGTCATCTTTTCGGCAGACAGTGTTTTTAAAATGACACAGAGCATCATC
Source organism: Psococerastis gibbosa (assembly GCA_963971405.1). Classification (NCBI taxonomy): domain Eukaryota; kingdom Metazoa; phylum Arthropoda; class Insecta; order Psocodea; family Psocidae; genus Psococerastis; species Psococerastis gibbosa. The sequence goes on along the minus strand of OZ020486.1, from coordinate 45,932,429 downwards.
AACTTCAACCTTTCCACTTGCAGGAAGAACCGGCTCTTTAATACCAATCGTCTCTAAGTCCCACATGCTCTGCAACTGATTGGCATGCAAGCATAGCGTAACCATAGTCTTGCCCTTTCGCTGTGAATTGCCCACAATACTCCAGCCCAACTTAGTCTCGATAGCAGTTACTCCATTGTGCAAAACGTGCATATTTCCAGTGAGGATTTTCCCAGTGGTATCAGCTCCCAGTAGGCATTGAATAGGTGGAGGATCAGCTCCTACATCGCTCAAAGTAATGCCTTTTTCTGCTAATGCCGCAAATAATCCTCTGTCATGCATAATGGATGGCCTATCAATTTGGTGGCATATTTCTTCTTGTGCTACAGCACTCAACTCAACAGTAGGCCCCTCGCGCAGTACGCCTTGAAGCTGCAGCTTGAAGATTTTGTACTCTTTCGCAGGCTGGCTGACTCCTCCAAACAACCCATGGCTTATAACTTCAGAATGGGTAGACTTTAGCTGCAGTTCCTTCACCACTGTATTTGAGATGTAGCTGCGATGCGCCCCGTCATCTAGCAGAGCTCTTAACGTGACAGTTATGTTGCCGCCTACGACTTGCACCAGCATCGTCTTTAAATACGTAGGCGCAGGTGCATTTACTCCAGTAAAATTAGCCACCACTGGAGCACTTCTCTGATCAGCCACTGTGTCCTTAGGAGTTGAATTACGCTCAGGACACATCAATACAAAATGGGGCTTTCCACATAGTATGCAACGAACAGTCGTTCTACATTTCACCCTCGCATGACCAATTTTCAGGCATTTGAAGCAAGCGTGGGTATCATTGACAACTTTTCTTCTTTCGTCACTAGTCATCTCTTGTGCCTTAACACAGTTCTCGGAGGCATGCTCTTTACCACAAAATATGCACGCCACATTCTTTGAAGGCCACTTATTCGTATTTTCTTTGTCGCTGGTACTTATCAGAGTAGATACCGTGGGCGCTCTTGGCGGACAATCCATGGGCTGGGCTAAACGAATGCGTTCTTCACTTCTGACCTCCTCTTCTAGAAACTGCATTAACTCGTCAAGCGGATTGTGCGCATATGTATCACTATCCAACGATGCGTTAGAAGCTTTTATGCCTTGACTGCTGTGCCTTCTCTGCCTTTCCCACACACGTAGCAATTCTGCGGGCAACAGCTTTTCCACTAAAGGGTATAAAAAGAATGCACAGTTTTCTGTCGTCACCCCCAGTACTTCCATCGCACGCAACTGTGTACTGATTTGGTTATAAAGCGTAGCCAAAGTCTTCCTTTCGCCACTGAACAAGATAGCTATTAATTCCCGTGTATAATGTTCAATAAGCAGCGTTTCCCTTCCGTATCGGTTCTTCAACACATCTTTTTTTTTTTTTTTTTTTTTTAATTTAAGGGCGCGAGGCCACGCTTGTGGCATATGCGCCAAGACTCTAAGTTGTCTTAGTAGTTATATCGCTTTTAGAAGCTCTGTGTGGTGGAGAAAGGCTGAAAGTGAGACGACATTACTAACGTCGTCTCCCAGGATTAGAGAGAGAGTTGATTGTATGTTGTACATTGCACGGGCTGCTTGATAGTTGGGGCAATCTGCAAGTATGTGTTCAACAGTAAGTGGGCAAGCACACTGGTTACATTGGGGTGGTAGGTCTTTGCTCATTAGGTACGAATGAGTTAGATGCGTATGTCCTATGCGCAGTCTCGCGAGCGAGACTTCAAGGCGGCGCGACCTCTGCGATGATGTTTCCCACTCGCCTATTTTAGGCTTTATAATGTGAAGTTTTTTATAGGTAGTTAGGTGCGATTCTGTCCATTGGCTCTGCCATCTGCTTAATATGTGTTTAGTGGTAAGATTTATTCTGTCTGCGGTTGGGAGGACTGGTAGCGGGGGAGTGGCTAAAGCTGCGGCTTCCTTGGCAGCTTTGTCTGCACAGTCATTGAGCATGACTCCTGAATGGGATGGCAACCATATAACAATAATCTTGCCGATTAAGTGGGCCAATTCTGTAATTTGGTGAGCCAGTTCCCCCCTTCTTACATACGAAGAGATAGCTTGCACGGCACTAAGACTGTCTGTGTAGATAACCGGGGTTGCTGACACTGGGCACAGTAAAAGGCATTGTAAGATGGCATATAGCTCTGCAGTAAAAACTGAGTTAGCAGGATGTAAGTGGAAGAGGGATTTTTCTTGGCTAGCTGAAACAAAGGCCGCGCCAACCTCTTCTGTGTCAGATTTGGAGCCGTCTGTGTAAAACTGAAGATAGGGCCGGCTTAAGTATTTCACACGCATCATGTTTATGTATTTTTGGATGAAGAGGGGTGAGATATATATTTTTTCTCCTAAGAGTCTTAAATCATCGTGGATAATAATTTTGGGATAATGCCAGGGTGGGTGGTTAGTAGATTTGACGATAAGCGGTGGGGGCATGGGTGAGTGGAGTGACTTTAGATCCATCTCAGCTCGGAAGCAAACGGGCTTCGACACATCTATTGCCTTGACGTAGCTTGCTTCGGTTCGAGGAAAACCCAGTACAAATTCCTTTGCAGGGCAATCCTTCAGCGACATTAGCAAAATTTGCATCTTTTCTGTACCTTCAATAGTGTTATCTTCATGTATGCGTTCGAATTGGGCCCAAAATGCAAGCCATGTATCATACTCCAAAACGAAAGATTCCAATTGAAATTTGGGGAGCTTCAAACGTGCCATAGCTCCTTCAAGTGCGTGACCTTGAGGTGGCGAATGGTGAACTTCATTGCTTTTTGTATGTTTAAATTCCACTTCCGCCATTTTGTCATTGTACGATTCACAAGTAGCGAATTCCTCCTCAAATGCTTCATCTGACCAAGTCACGGCACTCTGATATTCTTCGTCCTTTATTTGCAACCTTCTAAATTTTTCTCGAAGTAAAACGACTCGGCTATCGTCGATCCCATCTGTCTTGATTTGTTTGTAGATCATGGTAAATGCCGCCCTCATCCCGCCTCTTTGCTTTTTTAACAGTTCTTGTTTTTCCATCTTGGATCGGTCCTGTCACTGTCGTATTTCCGAATAGGCTACTTATAAAAACGCGAACTATTTCCAAGCTAAAAGAACACGGCCAAAACTGTTGTTGTTGTTGTTTCTAACGCCTGCTTTCAGCATTTCTGCTTTAAGCATCCCTGTCAGCCTGGCGGGGGGAGTGAGTCTGTTTGTTAACTTGAGGCACCCTAAGGGCAGACTCTTTCACCTCGGGGAAAGGGGAGTTGACTAACAGGGTGGACCTCCTGATTATAGTGGATTCCGAACCACTTGGGAAACATGGTAAAGTCACAGGATTAAATCGGAGGTGACCAGAACTCGACTTATACTGCCTGAGCGAGTTATCATGTCCCGGCACCAGGTTCCCCTGCCAACGCTGTGCACACTACCAAGTTGCCGCAGTTTGAAACATGCTCTGCTCTAATGGAATCAACATGGTAAGGCCGTTGGCACACGGCCAAAACTAATTATAAGCAGCAATTTAATTAAACAACTTAATTTCTATAAAACAAGTAACGCGAGTAGCCATTTCCTCGTTGACTCTAGACAAAAAATCGGAATGCAGCAATCGAGAGATCGAACGCAATTGGCGCGAACTACAAATCTTCACAGTAAGAGTGGACCGAAAAGCCCAAAAGTCGCCTATATGATGGAAAATAAAGACTTCTTTCTTTCATTTAGCCTACACCTATAAAAACATTATAAATTCACCACCAAGTAAATTTCTCGCTATTATTCATAAGAGGGGTCAGCGACAAGGCCGTAGCCAGGATTTTTTTCGGGGGGGGGGGGTAGAAATTTCATTGGATAATACGTAGTGGTTTTTATTTTTCCTCTCAAAATCCGATTCTATCTAGTATCTAGCCATTTCATTTCGGGGGGGGGGGGGGTTGAACCCCCTTGGCTACGGCCTTGAACAGTGACATTACATGGCAGGGTCTCTTCTACTCCTTGCATTTCAAGCTTCGGCTGTATTTTTTTTTTTCTGACACGTTTCCGATCGCATGGTGTGTAAAAACTCGCACAAATGCAGGCACGTTACCACCTGGCCATTGAAGTGCTCCTATAATCCTGAAGTCTTGGGGGACTTTCACTTCTACTGCAAGCCTGAGCCGTCCTCGTCTTCTTTTTTCCCCAGCCTCCATTTCTGTCTAGTGTAAACCCTCAGCTTCAAGCAATATTTTTATTTTAGGTTAAACTGTTGCAACTGGGGGAAAACTATCGGCTACTAAATTTCATATTACTTCAGTGAAGGAATACTTACTACTCCAATTCGAATAGTTGGATCGTCCTTCACCTTAGAGAAGGCATAGAATGAAAAGGTCTCAACAATGTGGAGGATTGTAGCCGTAAATTGTAGCCGAATTTCCGCAGTTCGAATGTTCGTTCCCCGTCTTGAGACGCACTTTCAGAATCCACATGTTAGACATAGTCCGACGCCCAGACAGGGAAGGATGTTAAATCCGCT